>APFE031244466.1:0-20859 GCA_000404065.3 Pinus taeda | reverse complement strand
GACAACACTTTTTTGAAGGAGAGGGGCATGTTAGGTCCCTATAATACTAGTGATTACCCCATTACTAGTGTAGTTGTATCCCTTATTAATATTGTTGTGCCCCTATTGTCCCCATATTTTTATTACTGTGCCCCATAGAATCCCTCTATTGTTATTTTTGTGACTTTATATTATTATTGTTAGGTCGGTTGGGTTATATTGTTATTCCTTAGACTCCTATATATAGGAAGGAGGTTTTTTCATTTGAATCATCCAGGAATTGTTCATTGGTGTAATGTAAAGGAGGTTGTCCCTTCGAAGAGGCTGAATTCTAAGGCGTTGATCTCTCTTTTCTATCTATTTGTGAGTTGGTTTCATAATAGTGGAAATATTGGGCTATTGTGTGACATGATTGTACAAGCGGTGTGTGACCTTATAGGCTATGACCGTGTTATGGCTTATAAATTTCATGATGATGATCATGGTGAGGTGATATCTGAGATTAGAAGATATGATTTAGAACCTTATTTGGGTCTTCACTACCCTGAACCTGTTTCCCTTCAGGTTTCAAGATATTTTTTTTTATGAGGAACAAAGTAAGAATGATTTGTGATTGCTATGCACAACCTGGAATAGTTATTCAGGTCAAAAGATTTCCTAGAGACATAAGTTTTTGTGGATCTACATTGATAGCACCTCATGGTTGCCATGCTCAATACATGGCCAACATGGGTTCTATATCATCTCTTGTAATGGGTGTAATAATCAATGAGAAGGAATTGGATGGAGGTAGTGAGGGGCAGATGCAACAGAAAGGAAGAAGGCTTTGGGGACTGATGGTTTTTAATCACACTAGTCCATGCTATGTTCCATTTCCTTTGAGGTATGCTTATGAGTTCTTAATGCAAGTTTTTGGACTTTAGCTAACAAGGAAGTTGAATTGGTTGCTTAGATGAGAGAAAAGTGAATTTTGCGCACTCAAGCATTGCTCTGCGACATGTTGCTTCGTGACACACCCTTGGGAATCGTCACTCGAAAGCCCACCATGATGGATCTTTTCAAATGCAATGGTGCTACCCTTTACTATCAAGAAAACTTTTGGCTTTTGGGGGTAACTCCTACTAAGGCTCAGATCCAAGATATTGGTGCATGGCTATCTGAGCATCACATGGATTCCACCAGTTTGAGCACATATAGTCTTTTTTATGCAGGCTATCCTGGAGCGGGATCACTAGGGAATGCAGTTTGCAGAATTTCCATGGTGAGAATTAATTAAAAAGAATTTTGTTTTGGTTTAGATGCCATACTGCAAAAGAAATAAAATGGGGAGGTGCCAAACATGACCTGGAGGAAAAAGATGATGGTAAGAAAATGCATCCACGATCTTTGTTTGATCCATTTCTTGAAATGGTAAAAAAGAGGAGTTTTCCTTGGGAGGATGTTGAGATGGATGCCATCCATTCATTGTAGTTAATACTGCGAGGTTCCTACAAAGAAATTGATGACAGTAGTAGAAATATCTCGATAAAATGGTAACTCACTGATTTGAAACTTTAGGAAATGGATGAATTGAATGCAGTGACAAATGAGATGGTGAGACTGATTGAAACAACAAAGACTCCAATCTTGGCAGTTGATGTTTATGGACTAGTAAATGGATGGAATAAAATTTTTCTCAAACTTACAGAGTTGTCAGTGAAAGAGGTGTTGGGGGAGCCTCTGATCAATATCGTTGAGGAAACCTCAGGTGACAACAATGCTACATTTGGCTTTGCACATAGTTGAAAAGAAAAATGTTTAAATTGAGCTGAAAAGACATGGCTCAGAGGAGGAAAAAGGTCCAGTAGTTTTACTCGTTAATGCTTGCTTGAGCAGGGACATGAAGGGGAATGTTGTGGGAGTGTTCTTTGTTTCCCAAGATGTGACCAGGCAGAATATCATTATGGAAACATTCACTCACATTCAAGGTGACTACAGGGAAATATTTTAGAATCCAAGTCCCCTAATTCCTCCCATATTTGGAACAAATGAATATGGATGGTGTTCTGAGTGGACTTAGCCCTAGAGACAAAGAGGCTCTAATTCTTACTGTTAAAGCTGCCAAAGTTTTGGATTGAATTTTTTATGAGAAGAGTTTCAAAGCATAAAATTCACAGCTCCAGATTTGAAGGACATAAAAATATCAGTCAAAATGACAGTTGGTTAACTAGGTGGCATAATTTCCCTCATTAAAGGAACCCTTGGCAGAAAACGAAAGGAGCACCATTAAGCTACAGAAAATATCATTTATCAGAGGAAGAATTGTGTAAGAATTGTCTTGACCTACTCAGAGATGATCCTTTTCTCTATAGAGAAGGATGATAAATACACATATGAAGAGTCTGATGGACAAAACTGGAATTCGTAGTCAAAGGTGCAGTGAAATATTCTTTCCTTTTTGCATCTCGAAGGAGACTCAATTATTATTTCATATTGATAAGGTTTCACTCATAGCAAGCCAATTTTGTTGACTAAGAACCCATGAAAAAAATAGAGGATAGTGATAAACATCAATCATCATACATCGATCATCAAACATCACTGACATAAATAAAAATATCGGAGAAATAATAATAGAAGGGATCAAGAAACGAGGCATGGATAGGAGAAAGCAGCCAGCAAAACCAACCTTCATCTATGGATTCCTTAATAGCCTTTTCTTATGTAGATCCACCAATTGTACTAGTTACTTCACCATTGTCTCATCTTAATTCACTAAGAAAATTATACATAATGGTAGCTTGGATTTTCATAGATGCATCACCAAGCCGAAGACCAAGAACATCTCTCAAATGTTGCTGAAAACCTTATTATCCTACACATATGGTGACTTTTGGGAAGATATGATGTTTCCTACAGCACAACCATCGAAATCCATTCTATGAATCTATAATGAGAGATGTGAGATACTTCATTCAATTCAAAAACTAAAACCTAAGCTAGTCAAGTTAGCATGGGAAGGAGCATTTTCTTTGAAATCGATTGCAGCTTCATCAAACCTTAGACTTGCAAGGGACAATTATGCTTTAACAACTAAGAGTGGATCAATGCTTGGAGAGGTTTGTCCTGTTTTGACAACCATAGTTCCAGTTTTGTGAACACTATGAAATTTCAGGTGTTTACTCATTATTTCTTTTCAAGTGCTTGATAGGTCACTTGCCTTTATATACACCATTTTCAATCTGATGTTTTTTTAATTCCTTAGGGATTTTCTGTCAAACTTTGACTTGTGTGCTAAAGTATGCTTGTTTCTATAATATAAGAGTATCCTGTAAACCTTTCATTTTTGGTTTGATATGGACATTATTATTCTCTACTTCGGAACAAACGATCCAAGCACACAGAACATTTGTGACCACATTCAGAAAGTCTTTGTTTGAATTCTGCTATCACATCAAAGTTTCAAATTGCCTCCAATTATAAGTTTTTTCTGCCATGAAAACTCTGCAAGTGCTGCTACAAAGTCACCTTTGAAACACAGACCATGTTTCTTTATTCACATTTGACCCATTCATGCTGCTTGACTTGAATTGAGAACCATAACAGTCATATGCCCTTTTGCATATTTTCATTCACCTTATGAAAGTCATTAACAATCCTTTAGACCTTCAATTATCCCTGTGATTTCTTGCACAAACCCAAGGGGTAATCGTGTCAACATTGACACATTTATGGTGGTGGATGGTGATGGCTCCTTTTTGTTTCAAATGCTAGTAAGGATGTTGCTCTTCCTCACCTCCATAGTCTTTTCTTTTGAGAGGACTAGTCATGACTTGGAGGATTTTCTCTCTCAAGTATTATCTATTATCCATTCCACTTTCTATGGATACTCTTTTGGGTTCCCTTCCTTTTCTATTTTATTATCTACTCTTCTTTCATTCTTCTTAGATTTTAGAACTGGTTGATAGATGCTCTAGGAACTCATTGTTTTTGTCAAATGTTGTCCTCCCAGTCCCATTGACATAGTTTGAAGTATTCTTTTGTCACATAGAAGATCTCCCTCTATTGTTTTTTGTTGAGAAATGTTGCATATATACTTCATATATCAAATAAGTACATGCTGGAACATGAAGGATTACAACAAACAAACAACAATGGTACCCCAAAAGGTGAAGGCAAGGTATTTTAGAGTTCCCCTCTCTTTTGTGAACTTTGATATCTATGGATGTTTTCTTGTATGTGTTTTTATAGATTGACATTTTTAGGTTGTTTTTCTTGTATTTGTTTACAGCAGTGGCCAACACATGTTCTGAAGTTTGGGAACTAGAATACTAAACAACATACTGGTTACATATCTTATTTTGAGGGTGCCTATTTTGTTAGAGGTGCAAAGCGTGGCCATGAAGAATAATCTAACAAGGAATATGAGGGTATCAGATGCCAAAGATCTGGGAACAAACCTAGAGCAGAGTGCATGTTACCACCTTCAACAATTGGGCAAGGGTCATAGGGTGGAAACATATGAACAATGAAACTTTAAGTATTTCATAGTTTTTCCTTCTTGTAAATCTCTTTCAGTCAAAACTGACATAATTCAAGTTTAAACCATAATTCATAATGTTAGAATACATGTTAAGGTAATAGTTACAAATGTAGAAATAAGCCAAATTTTTGGAAGTTTTCTAATTAGTCACTAGATAAAGTGGTCAATAACATTGGAAAAGGGCATTATTTTTTTCTTGTGGTTTGAATAGCAATGATCTTGGCTTGATAGATATCTTGTCTAAATAGAATAATTTACTATATTTAATTTTTTTATAAATATTACTCCCAATTTGTCTATCTAGGACCAAGGTATGCTATTACTTTCAAGCATATTTTAGAAATCAAGCCATTAAATTACATGCTTTTTGGAGAATGGGCATGCAAAATTTTTCAGCATCCTATAAGCCACGAATACAAAGCTTAGGTACTTATGAACCAAGTTTGCACATAGTTGATTTGAGAAATTATTAATGGCATAGGTTGATTAAAATAAAGGCCCTTCCATCTGTAACATTTGAAATTAAAGATTTTAGGTTGACTGAGGACATTTCTCACCATCTAATGTTCAAACCCATTATTCTAAAAATTCCAATGATTTTGCACCTTCTGTGAGACAATACAGGTCTTTGTGAAGCCTTCTTAAGTTAACTACTAGCAGGGCATAATTTTGCATCAGAATATGTAATATGGATATTTATTATACCTATACTTCTAGGAAAACATTAAAATATTGATGGGAATTATCTGATAGATGAGAAGAATCCATTAGCATTTGGTTTGGCAGATTCTTGGCTGAAGTAAATTGATTGAGCACTATGAATATTTGTTCCAAGGTTCATGGCATCAACATAATATTTAATAAAGCAATAACTCTCTCCAAGGAACAACTCTATATTTCATTGATGTAAATATTATTCAACATGTTGTAGCTTGGCAGAGGTGCACCTATCCCCAATGTTGGAGCCTTGAGCGAAAGAAACCCTATATTTAACAAAGCATGGGAAGACAAGAAGACAAGAGGAACAACCAAAATTCCAATAATACCATCAGAAACTCCATCTCATAACAAGCCACCCCAAAGGTTATCAGTAATTAGTTTTGAATAAGATAAGTTGTATCTATAACAAATTTGGTCATTTTCATTTGGGGCCTCTGAAAGTTGAACATGTTTATGTGTTTGTAGTGTTCGTGTTGCTTCAAACTAGGAGTTGATTTTTACAATAGAATATTTGTCTACAAACTCTGCAATTATTGATTTTAAAATTTAAATCACTCAAATTCTTACAAGAATTATTATGTGCTTTTCATTTCATAGAATACTTTTTGGGAAATTAAAATAAATTTGAAAAGAAATATTGCAATGATACCTTTCAAGGTAGGGAGTTACTGCCCACCAAGGAGAAGTCAACAGTGCCACAGATCTAGACATACCATGAATAAAACCAAACTAAAAATAAAAATGAACATCCACACCACTGGGGATCTTAGAGTCATTTTGCAAAATAACACACACCCACATGACTTTATAAGGCTATAAGGCACATTCTTTGGGCTTATATGGTGTGTCCAAATTTTTTTGGAGTACCCCTGCTGAAAGAGGGGTAACATGACGTTGGGCTTACAATAATGGTGATAAATATTGCGAAGTGTTCATATGTACCCATGCTTACATGAGAGGCAGTAGGCCCAAAAAAGTGATCTATATCCAACAAATGAGGGGAAAAAAATATTTTGGTGCAACATCTAGCCTCCGAAGGCCCTTCAAAGGTACTTCTCCTCTACAAATCTGCCAGTAAACTCCCTAGGTGTCATGCAAAGTAAAAGAATGGGCTCCAAAGTAAACTGTCCACCCTTAGTGGTGGGTTTTCTCCTCCAATCCTGTCAAGAATGATCCCAAACCCTCCTACAAAATGAGCACAGGGGCTTCAGAGTGGACACATCTAACTTTCAAGAGGTGGAGCAACTCTTCTTATCATGTACATGAGACCTCCAAGTGTTCACCAATGTGGGAAAAATCTTTTAAGGTGAATGCTCAACATACAAATCTACCAACAATACTCCTAAACGGGTTTTAGCTCTAATTCTCATATCTATAACCCACCCAAAATAGAGGTCAGCACCTAATTGTTGCAATGTCATGCGCCAGCTCCATATAGAATAGTCGATTCAAAACACATATAATATCATCTTCCATGAAATCTGTTTCAATACAGCTTGTAGGTTGGCTCAAACAGGTCAACCCTTACTCCTTTAAGTGGTTGTTGCACAAGTATCTATCTATATATATATAACCTAAGCGACCCTTTTGAAGAATACAAATAGAAGTGTTTGACTTTGCTCCTATAAAATCTAAAATAGGTACAAAGCACTGGCTTCACAGTTTAGATAGACTTTTGATATCGAAAGTTCGGGAACTAGAATACTAAACAAGATACTGGTTACACATCTTATTTTGAGGGTGGTCATGTTGTTAGAGGTGCAAAGCCTCGCCATGAAGAATAGTCTAACAAGGAAGATTAGCGTATCAGATGCCAAAGATTTGAGAACAAACCTAGAGCAGAGGGCATGTTCCCACCTTCAATAACTAGGCAAAAATCACAGGGTGGAAACATACGAACCAATGAAACTGTAAGTATTTCATAATTTTTCCTTCTTGTAAATTGCTTTCAGACAAAACTGACATAATTCAAATTTAAATCATAATTTATAATGTTAGAATACATGTAAGATAATAGTTCTAAATGTAGAAATAAGCCAAAATTTTGGAATTTTTCTAATTATTCACTTGATAAAGAGGTCAATAACAATGGAAAAGGGCATTACTTTTTTCTTGTGGTTTAGGAAATCATCTTGATTTATAGGTAATCTCCTAATTTTTAGGAACTAGAGCATGCATGCACAAGAAAAAACTCATTGGAGTTCCTTTGATTAAGGCACAAATCAAGGAACCCTTTCTCACTATTATTTTTAACAAGACTTTGGCCATGGCTTCATTCAAGTTGGAACCAAAGAGAGGTTTTTGAGCCATGAAAATGAGATCTCTAGCTGAGACACCATTAATGCCCTCCTTTTTGGCTTCAGCTTCTGCTATCAAACATTGATTAAATGCAATCACATTCTCTTCTTCATCACATCCATGCTTTTCCAGTAGTTATTTTCAGTTATATGTGCAACAAGAATCTTCCTAAAGGGCCTTAAAAAATTGTGAGATCAAAAAGTTGGGCTTTAGAGAGGAACTTGGGCAAAACTTGGTACCTCATTTCTGCTCTATTTTTTATGTGGAATAGTGCCCTCATCAATGTTCTGCAACAGTGAATGGATTTTATTTTTAGGACTATGAACAAGAGTGAAATGACCATGAGTAGAGAATCTCAAGCCTCAAAAGACCTAGGGCAGATCTCCAAAAAACACCAACTAGCTTCTAGTCCAATGTTAGAATTTTTCCCATGTAGCTTTCAACTTAAGAATCTACTCCTAAAATCTACAAGGAATTTCCACATTACTGGTCTATGCAAGCATTCAAATGAAATACAAAATGCATGTTTTAATATGAAACAGTTGATGTCCAGTGGAAAGTTGTCTCAATTCACATGCAAATTTTGCAAAACAACATACAAAATAACATTGCCACACAGAAACTACCAAGTTGCAAAATTAAATCACATTGATGAACCAGGAACATGTGCTGGCCCTAGCTTGGGTAGTGCACCCTAGTGAGGACTAATGGTCATACCTTTGAAATATATCCTTCTCTAAAATGGGAATTTTATATGGTAGTGCACATACCATGCTACCTTTTTTGATGCACTTTAGTTTGTTGATTTGATTTAACATGAAATAATTGGATTCATGTAGGTGACAAATCAGGGTATCTAACAAAAGTATGTATTTACTACAACACATAATAGTACCTTTTCCCAAGCTAATTTTGAACCATTCCCAACCCTCTAGGCTAGAAATTTCTTTGCAGGAGGGAACACTAATGAAAAATATTTCCAATGATTAGAACCTCCCTAAAATCATTTTAGCTCCTAGTGGATCAAGTCAATAATTGAACCAAGAGCAATATAATTTTGTACAAGAATTATTTCCAAAGTATTTTAGAGGAAATGGATAGATTTATCCATTAATTAACACCCAAAGGTAAAGTATCCTTCAATCCCCAATCTCCCCTAGCCTTAGGTTTTGTTATCTTTTCCTAGCCATCCCAATGATACCTCTTAAAGTTTAACCACCCTTTCTAGAGGAAATTATTACAACAATTTTTGATATTTTCCTACCACACTCTTTGGGATTGAGGAAAGAGTGTTAAAAAATAAGGATAGTTTCTAGAATGCATTTGACCAAAACCAACCTACCTCTATGAGAGAGTCATTTGTGACACCAACGACTAATCCATTATTGTAAATTTTTAACAATCCATTTCAAGTCATTTCATCTATGAAGCAAAGACCAAAACCAACCTACCTCTACAAGAGAGCCATTTGTGACACCAAAGACTAATCCATTGTTTTAAATTTTTAACAATCCATTTCAAGTTGTTTCATCTATGAAGCAAACCCATGGCACATCCTTGTTTTTACAAGGTTATTCAACCTCATCCTTATGCAAATCACCCTCCAATGTTTTCAATGTTTCAAACACTTCTTATGAGAATTATTGGACCAGAACTATCTCCCTTGAAGTTGCAGGTTCCTTCTCACTTAATATGGGTCATATTTCATTTTTTTAACCAATCATGCTAGCCCGTCTTCCCACGACTAGTTTTTTTCCAAGAGTTTTTTATTTCAAAGGAAATACACGTCATGTCCACAACTTAGTGAGTTGTGTTATGCAGCCTCCCACACTCATCATGTTGAAACATGCATATCATTTCAAATTGATGTCAAACTATATGTCACTTACTTCATTGCAATACCACCTAGTTTGTCATATAAGTCATTCTACCATCCACAAACATCATGTGCTCTGTGCAACAACCAGATTGTAGGCATAATTTGTCTAATCAACCTCCATATGACCCCCTTGGAACTTCATACACCTAATATTCTCCCCTTTCTCATTACATATATCAATTGCTTCATCATGTATCAAGTGCACTCATCCACCTAGTCCATAGTTGTTCTGACCATTTGTCTAATAACATGTTGGTTACTCAATTATGGTCATTCCTTTTCCTACCACACAGTTTGTGTTGATGAGGCTTATATAGGTCTATCACAAAATGTGTGGGCCTAAAACTAATATTGATGCACCACATGATATGTGCATCCACAACTCTTTTTTCAGTTTGTTACATGGTGTGTGTACCCAAGCCCTAGTCTCAACTTGTCACATTGTATGTGTGCTCAATATGTCTGACCATCCCCATGAAATCCTGTTAGCACGTCAGATTCCCAAGGTTTACCAACATCCATTATATAGGGTCCATCTTAACCTTTGTCATGTCGAGCACACTGTGCAAGACTGCATACATTCATTCCATGTCTCAAGCTCTTATGTTTCCCTTGATAAGGGCTTCAAAAACTCCATTTCCAAGCATATATTTTGATTTTTTTAGAAATAAAATAAATGAAAGGAGTATTACCATTTTTATCACAATTATAAATAATAAAAATGAAAAAACATTCTAACTATTCTCATTAAAGAATGCGAAGTATTTGACAATAGATTCAACCTTGTTATGTGAACAATTATACTCTCGGGCCTCCTCTCTCAACCAAATTTGGGTGGGCCATGACAAAGTCACAGGTTTGAAACTGACCCCACATTGTTGACCACTAACAACTCTACAAAATGAGGATTTTTTTATTGGTTGGAATTTCAGAACATGGATATTCCTTTCCTCTTCACTGTTAAGTAAGTGAAACATCTCAAAACTTCCATGACTTTGTTAGTTCTAGGAATATGTACCAATATTACTTGCAATTCTGCTATTTTTGCAAAGGTGGAATGAACGTCAATGTTGATGCATCATTAATTGATTACAATTTCTCCAAATTCAGGTAATCATTGTTGCTAAGCAAATATTTCCAAGACTTCCTTGAAAATATTCTAATTGTTTCTCGACAAGTCCATTTCTGAAATTTAGGAAGCCCATGAGAAGATGTTGGCTTTTATCATGATGAAGATGATGAAAAAGACCAGAGACAATGCCAATTGTCCATTCAATTTCGATCCAAATTGATTGAGTTGATGAGAAATGCCATTGATATGAAGCCTGCAATGTAAGATGATGGAAAATACTACTTATAACTAGATAAACAACCATTAGAAAATTGGTTTATTTATTGATATTGCACTATGACTTTAGATGCAAGAACCTGGATTCCTGCATATTTATTATCCCAACTAAATTCATTCATGTCTTACGTTTTCCCACTAAGTGGACCTGCATTTTCAATCATCTAGTTCAAGTAGTATTGGTCTTTTGTTGCTTCATGAAACCATGTTGCTGCCCATAACAATTCATCCTACACATGGCAGACCACAATATCCAAACCCAAGTCAGAGATCTATCTCTTCATGCACGTAATTTGTGCTAACTTGCTTTGAGTTGAAAATAACTTACAACATATCCAATAATTGACCCATAATATTCTCTGAATTTTTTAATACTGCTATCATACTTAAGCATTTGTATGGTTGAAAATAGACTCATTCATCATATCTTGTATTGCTGATTTATTTTATAGCCTTTGTAGGGATGGAAAGTTTGCATTTTAGGGCTTTTATATGCACTTTTGATTTCAGAATTTGTATGTTAATTAAAATATAGCGTATTTTTTCTTTCCAACCCTAGTTTTCATTGGGATTCAAGTTCAAGGGCTAATTTATTTGTTTCTGTAATAATGTGTTCTAAAATATACTATCTTAATTCCAATTTTTGTAACAGCCACAACGTTTCCTTCATTTGTAGTGTTTGTGGTTTATTCTTTGACTTATGCTAACTTAATAAACATCCAAAAATGGTCTTAGAAGGTTTATATGCTAAAATCTGCAAAATCCCCTCACAAACCATTTTATTTCTTACCTTGAATGTTAGGTTTAAGTTGTAGTAATAAGTAGTTAGTATAGAAGGTCCTAGACTTTATTTAGTCTTGCCTAAGGATTCCTTAACGCTACAAGGGAATCTTCCCTTGTGTTGGGTTTATATTTCATTAAAAAGAGGAATTTGTTACTTATGTGACAATGGCAATATTCCCATGTTACATTTTCTTAGCCCCTTGTGAATGTTGATTTTGGTATAGCTTGGGAGGTACTCCAAGCCCTAGCATTCGAGCGTTGGAAGCCAAAGCACCACAAATGGTCTTGTGGGCTTGAGGACCAAGCTTGGGGGTTTTGGCACCCATCATGTTTTGGGACAAAACCATGATGATTTCATGGCATGTGATGGATGAGGATGATAGTTCTCAGAAAGATGATTCCAATGCATCAAAAATCGTCTGAATCCGAGTTGTCATTTGGGAGAAAATGAATTTTGAAGTTGACATGGTAATTATGGATTTTTCAAGTAGGCCAACTTGAAGTAAATCACAATTAGACGTATCCATTCAAGTTGTTTTCGTGTAGGCCTTGAAACGCTATATATAGGAGACGTGAGGTCTTATTTGGAGCATCCATTGTGGCAAATACATCTCAAGAAGAGCTATGAAATTAGAGGAGGCTGAGTCGTAGCTAGAAAGGGCCCAAAAGGACATCGTAGAAGAGCCTAAGGAGCAATGTGGAGTTCTATGTGGGGACCATTTGTTGTAGGTGACAAAAAGGTTTTTTTAGGGCTATCTTGGGTGCATTCTAAGGGTTTTTCAAGGGCTGAGTTTGTTGGGAAGGAAGGCCACAATGCTGACAGAGCTAACGTTGTTGTTTGAAGGATATTTTGGAGAAGGTCACAACTACAACAAGTTGTTGTGTTAGGCTATAGGCCTTAGCAAGTAGCTGGAGGTGCATTTAGGGAAGCGTTAAGGAGAACAAAGCCTAGAAGGGACATTGTGGCATGGGAGGTGCCTCTCCAAGAAAAGTCGCAACCCTTGAGGGATTATCTTGCTAACTGCACGGAGGATTAAAGGTTGCATGGTATGCCCTAACCAGAATTGCAGTGGACAACAAGTTAAGACAAGGGAGAACAATGTTTTGAGGAGGTTTGTCAGTCAAAGGTGTTGACCAGATTTGGATTATGGTAAGGAAACTATGGGAGTTGACGAGAGGGGGCAGATCTATTGATCATATGCCCTAGTGATAGATCCCACAAAGATAGTGCAGCGTGGTGAACAACAACATGCTTAGAGGTGTATTAGGTCAAGGGTTGACTCTTGCAAGGATTTGTTTTATGTGCCGATTGTAGCAGCCCTTAGGAGTTGTTTGGTGGATCCCACATGGACTATTGGGAGGCCTATCAAGTAGCCAAGGTGACAGCGGTCACATTAGATCAAGAGGCAAGAGGGCAAAAACAAGGTATGTTGCAAATCGACTCATGTACAAGGGATTGATGGTGTCCTAGGTGAGGACACATGGAAAATTGGTGGAGTCTATGGGAAGCCATGTGTAAGGGTCTCCTATGTGTGGGTATGCCCTAAATAGGAGCAGATGCTATAACATGGACTTGGTCTCTCATGGATTGTTGGAGGGTAGCGAGAGAGCAGACCAAGTGTGGACGAGATTGGACACTTATGTTCTGTCAGAGGACAATGTGACAGTGTCCAAGTTAGAGCCCAGTGAGCAACACCTTGATGGACAAAGGTAGTTGCGACAGAGGTAGTTGTAGAGTTGTGTTGACGAACCAGAGGAGAAGTTGTGGAGCCTGAGACTTGTGTGTGGAGAAGGACTTCTACAGCAAATGATGGGCAGTGCTCCTAGCCTATGTTAATTATGGGAGATGGACATCCTATAGTGATAGGAGGAAACCCTCTATGCCCTATGTTGATCTTCATCGGTGTAGCGCAGGAAGACCATAGTGGGTTGAAGTCCTTGAGTAGCAGAGTAGCAACAGTGGGAAGTTGAGAGTTGTTCACAAGTGGAGCTGTGAACAACTTGACAGGAATCTCAATGTTTTGTGGCCTTGATGGACGATGGCACAACTAGACAGTAGATTGGATAGTCGAGATTCAGTGGCCAGATGGACTTGGAGAATTGAGAGAGGCAGGAGCTGTAGATCGGGAGCCAAAGGACAGGGCATGTACAAGGTATGACTAAGAGGATCTAAGGGAGAATATGACAACCAAATGGTCAGAGTATCTTTTCTTATACTAGTGGATATATGAGGGCCATTATCCTTTGTACGGAAGCCCTAGACTGTTGTATTATATGTTGTTAATATAACAAAGCTGGGTTGAAAAATTAAAAAGTTGTATATGTTCTTTGCATATGTGATTTATTGCTTATATTTCCATTGTGAAAAGTAGTTTATGGTTGAGATTCTTGGTTTGGTAGTGTTAGTGATCTTAAGACTCTAACATAGACCCAAGGTCATGGAAATTCAACAGTGAAATTGTTTTCACTAAGGAAAAATGTTTTGTCATAAAAATCCTATAGCAGATACTTCATGGTTGAACAAAACACTGAGTCCTTGCACAATCTATCTGTAGCTGAGCATTTTGATTTTTTTGTAAGTTTACTATTTCTAACGTCTTGGTGTACCAAGCACTGAGTCCCCTCTTGTAAGATCAATTGGCTTGTCATTTTGAAGCTGGAGGAGTGGATCTTGACAAGTTTCCTTATTTCTTATCATTTACCTTCCATCCATTAAAATATAGAGTGGTCATTTCCCTGTGAATATACTTTCTTGATGTCTGACACCAATCCCTAGAGAAGGAAGGATAAGGATCTGGCATACTTCCTTCCATATACTATCCAACAAGAAGAGTTGCAGAATATTTAGAAATGATAATACAAAAACCCATTCAATAGGTCAATTCCATCTATATTTTCTGTTATGGAGCTAACTGGCATGTTAAAAACAATCCTCTTCAGTATTTGATGGTATACCCTTTTGTATACTAGAATTTTGATGCTCATCCTTGCCACAAGCTTGTAGGCCTCTTCTTGTCTTCAGATATGAACTGTGATATTGATTTTCTATCTTGCACATTAAATTCGAATAAATTATAATTAGAGCTCATGGTATAGGGACAATGAGGAGTGATGTTCCTTCCATTTGTAACTAGTTTTCTGGATTGTAGGAATGATGTTGCATTTGTTGAGTGATCTACCTTCTGGTTTAGTCCTCTTAGCACATGGTAGAAATCAATCAAATCAAAAAAAAATTTCCTATCGCTTGATTCTTGAGACTATTCTTGCATGATTAAGAACCACTAGACTAGATAAATTTGGCATGTATCTCATAATAAGAGAAGAATATACTATGATGAAAAGTTGATCAATTATTTGATGCCTCCCTAGATCCCACCCACAACTGTTTCTATTCCCCCCCCAGAATCAAGCACATTCCCCCCCACCACACCAGCTAGTGGATTGACCTTTGAGTTTGTTGAGAAAGAGTATTTTTTCTGAGATCTGTTATTTTTGGGATTTGTCCTCATCCATTCAAATTTTCCACATCTCTACTGATATGGGTTTCTCAAGGATACATTTTGGATGTGCCATTCCTCTTGGCAATAGATCTTTGATCCAACTCTTTTCCTTCTGCTCTAGTATCTGGATAGTATTCCCCTTCATTCCATTACCCTGTATTGTTTCCATCAACATCCCTAAGATTTGAATGCTACTTTTTTGACATATTTTTTTCTTGATGGATGATAATTATGTTTCTATCCAACCAGATTTGAAGACATATGAATTTAGGCATGGCCGACAAGTGTGTGTTTTATAATTTGGTTTGTTAACAAAGTTTTGTTCATATTTTTTGTTCCATGAAGTGAAAATCTCTGCTTACGTTGAAGGCAGAACCAAGCAGGGAAAAATTTAATGTGGCCATGCCAATGAAAGGTATTATTGTTGTGGTTAGTGTGTTTTTTTAACTGGTGACACTCAAGCCTCAACCATAACCCCATGCTTCCCCAATACTCTGTTGTGTGGGAGTCCACAATGGCCATTTGTGTAAGTTGGGGCATTCCTTAAGTTTTCCCTCTTATTATAGGTGAACAAGTATTTAAAGCTTATTGAATTGCCTCTAATGTTATGGAAAGGGTGGTGTAGACTATACTTACAACAATATTTTCTCATTTGTCTTGAGACAGCCATTTGTGAAAGGTGTAATAATATTTTTTTTTCATAACATGATCTCTTGACTTTTTAAAGATTTAGAATCATGGATTTAGCAATGCTTCTATAGCCATTGGTCATAAGACACCTTTTCTTGTTATTAATATGCTTGTCAATGCTCAACATGTTGGTTGTTTTGTAAATATGAAGCTACTACCATGATATGAATTACTCACCTAGAATCCAATGCATCCAAATGGATTTATGGGTGTTATTGTCACTTCCCATAAAGATTGTTGCCCACATATGGATAAATTCTATAGCTCACCATGTGGCACAAATGATAGGCTCCTTGTAATTATGTTGGAAGATGATAAAGTGAGTATTCTATTCTTAAAAACACCATATTATGATGTAGTTTCTTTGCAATCATCTTGTTTTGAAATTCATTTGCTAATCTTTTACACAATTTTTTATGTATGATTTTTGAAATTTCTACCATCATATGAATTTCATGAATAAAGGATTGATTATTGTTGTTAAATGGATGACTGTGCAAGAAGTACCTCCAAATTCAACTATGAAGTATTTTCTACACAAAATAGCTTATGGTTGTTCACTTTTTACATTATATGGTTTTCCACTACAAGAGGAGCTGAGGAATTCGAGCCATAGATTTTGGAAATGTTTCTAGGAGGGATTCCTATGAATTTTAATGTTGTGATTATTTCACCTCATGGTTATTTTGGGCAAGGAAATTATGTTTTAGGAATGCTAGACTAAACACTAGTGGACGGGCAGAATCTGCAAAATGTATCCCTACATTTGAATCTTGGGAAAAAAACATATGAATGTTATCATTTAAATGATCCATATCTCTTGGAGCCCTAATATCTATTTTGGATAAGCTTTATCTATAACTTCAAAAGAAACCGTATTATAAGTTGAAGGACCATTATGTCCTCTTGAGTCTTGAAAAAGTATGATGGAATGAAACTAGGTGAGGACCAAATCTACGGTTACCATGTTAGAACCTAGTTTCATTAAGATGACGATCTTGGTTTTAACATATCCACTATACAAACTAGGACCACCCATACTTATCGTTGCCATATCTCTTTCATCATCAAGACTAACATACAGAGGACCTGTAACCTGTGGAGGCCCATGGTAGTCATTGCAATGCAATTTATTAGAATACATGCCATGTCCACAAGTTTTTCTATTTAATCTGTGCATCCAATGTGGCCATTTCTTATTATGAGATTTACCACATCCAAAAATGGCATCATTCACATCATTTTGAAGAAGTCTACAAAGTTCAACATAATTTTTTTCACATTTACAAGTTCCCTCACATTTGTTGGTTTCTGAAGCTCAAACACTTTCATAACAAAAACATGCGAAGTCAAGCAGCAAAAAATGGTCCACTTTCTTTTTATCTGCTGATATTAGAATGAAGTTTTATTAGAGGCACTATGTGTTTGTTTGTTTTGGTTAGAAAAGGGTTTTCTCTTGGTTTTATGTGACTTTCAATTTATCATATGTAGCATGTTAAGAAATGGGAAATAATAATGTGTGACATTTACCTTGCAGAAAGTGATGCCGAATGAAAGGATACAAATTTTAACCAAGCTACAGTTCACTTTGGTAACGACAAGGGAACATTTTAAAAATTTGTCTAAGAATACACCATATACAGAGTTTGAAGATAAGCAATATATGGATTTTTCTTTTGCATATATGTTCTTTTTTCTACCCAAGATATCATAGCAAGAAAAATATTGATATTGTAGAAATTGTTTGAGGACCTCATTGAGGTCGATTTTTCTAATGTCATGCTTGACTGATACCTTCTCATATGTCAGGAAGACTTTAAATATGGATTAATATGTTCCTGAAACAAATCAGATTCAAATTTTATAGATATAAAAGATAAAAAAAAATGTTAATGCCTTCGTTTAAATGTTACTTGACTTTGGTGTGGGCAGGTTACAGGAAATGTGATTGGAAAAAGGATGGGGAGGCAATGCAGAGCATGTCTTGGATATGATTCATTTGTTGTTAGAGATCCTTCAGGCACTTAAGCCATCGACTTTGGAAATGTTTCTAGGAGGTATTTCTATGGCTTTTAATGTTGTGATTCTTTCACCTCATGGTTATTTTGGGCAAGCAAATGTTTTAGGAATTCCAGACAAGACATCAGTGGACAGGTAAACATACTTTTTATAATTGCAATTTCCATTCTATGATATCCTGTATTTATTGTTTGATTGTATTTTGAACATTTCTTTTGATTTTGTTTTTTCCTTTAACAATGAGATATAAAATACTTTGTATCATGTCCATTTAAATTAGTATTACATGATATTAATTGAAATCCTTATAGCTATTTTGTGTTTAAAAAAATTCATGACTATAAAAAAAGTTTACTTTCATGTTGTTATTTAAGCACACGCTTATATACCTCACCAAGTTCATGCATTAGAAAATGAAATGTTGTTGTGAATAAAATGACAAGAATTAAACATTACTAGATTATTTGTTTCCACAAGTTATCTACAGCTTGAGCTTTTTAGCATGTAACTTAGTTGGCATGATTATGCCTAAGCTTTCCTTGAAGGTTGAATACTAAGCTACTAAGGTGTTATTTTATATGGTGACCTTTTATTTGCTTTGTTTATACAGGTCATCTAGCCACATTATAGTGGCCATTTGTTATAGCTCCAAATCTCACTATTATGGTTTGTGATGCTGCACTCATGGCCTAGGGAAACCCCTCCCTCCAAACCTGGTCCTAAATTTAAAAAACAGTGTTTTATTCCCTGTACGCGACATTGCCCTGAGTTAAATGCGTGTATACGTGGGTCCATATATACCCAACCCGTGTATATGTATTAAAACACTTAAAAAAACATAAAATTCCTTATTTTCGGGCGGAGATCGCGGGTTTTACCTACTGATCACCTGTTAATGCCCGTGGCCCCAACTGTTCCCAACCAATTCCTAACTAAAAAAATACTTTGGAATTGGTATAAAAATACATCAAAGGGAAGGCCTAAGGGAGGAGAGAAGAGAGAGAAAGGTTATTATACTGAGATTTTTCCCCTGACTAGGTCTGAAGACCCTTGTGCCTTATGCACTTCCCCCATTTGTACAGGAAACCCTGGTTTCCTTGTGATTTGATGTTCATCCCTTAGTTATGGCATCATGGAGTGAGTCTTGGAAGGAGATATGCTAGAGGCTTGAGGTGGGACAGATCCGGAAGGAAGCTGTGCTTGGAGCCTGCGAAAGGTTGCTCGGGTGATATTACTCCTTTTGTACATTCTATTTGTCTATAATAAAGAAACACGTCTTCGTTCCCGATATGCTTCTTCTTTATGTTTATGATGTTCATGTTTGAATTTCATGTATGAATGGTTGTTTAAAGTTCATAACTAACTTCCTTCTTTTATAACATAAAGATGATTTTTGTGTAAATCTTTGTCCATAAACAAAGCAACTTTCATTTCTTGTTTTTAGAGTAGTTTTCAATCTTGCATCAAGCATTTAGTTGTTGCATTAGGATAGATTTGCATCTCTTTAGGCATAAATAGTTTTGTTAACTTTTGAGTGTGAAGTGTGAATGAAAAGAAAAGAAAAGAAAAGTTTGTTTCATTAGAAGTTTCCTTTTGAACCCCGTAGAAATTACTCTTCATCGAAAAAAAAATGACAAAGTGCACATGCATATAGTTAGGTTTTATTAATTTCTTTTGCGTCGAAAAAACACCACTAGTTTCACTTCCATCATCCTTTGACTTAAAGAACAACCCTTAAAATCAAGAGCTAACTAAAATCAACTAGAACTTTTTCTTTTGAGTTAAATACACAAACAAGTTTTAGGATTTTAGGGCCTTGGATTAGGCGAGTGGAGAGTTAACTCTCCAAGGCCATATTAAACATCGAACATATGAGCCTGATTAACGAGAGAAAATCCAATAGCGTTAGGAAGACTAGGAAAGCTCCAGATCTGGGAGTTAAGCATGAGGGTCTGTGAAGACAGGGAAGAGAGATACCCCCTCTCCTACTTGTCCGAACTTACCTCACGATTGTTCCACCTGGCTTTTGCGACGAGTTGGTATCCATAGTTGCCACTCCTAGGGAAATACAGAGGTGGCTACGGAGGGGAATCCCGTGGCACCTGAGGTCGACGTTGTATCACTCTCAACAGCACTACTGGAGGGCACCCTTGCAAAGCTTGGGGGCTTGCACCGGCGCAGACTGTTGTTAGGAGGTCAGTATAACTTCCTCTGATACCTTCGCTGATAGTCCTGGGCCCTCATCATCCTAGACTATCTTCGGAAGGCCCTTTATTTTCCACTTTCTCGTATTTTGGTGTCCGGTCCTAATCACCCGGAGCGGAAATACTTGGAAGTTGTTTGACTGGTTGTATCTTTAGGGACTTTATAGTGAGTTCTCTGTGCTCTTAGTTGGCCTAGCTTGAAATTTTTTTAGTCTTTAGCTAGATTTTAAACAAAGAATTCAAAGTGGCTGACCGATCTCCTAGACGGTCTCGAAGACTTCGTGGTCTATCACCACCAAGTTTAGAGCCTTCTCCGAGAAGGCGCAGAGGTAATAATACCGGTGGGTTTCGTCCCGCGGCAATTGACGCATTGGGGATTGATCCTCCCCTCTGGGGCATTAGTATTGAAGCAAGGCCTAGTACTTCCGTAGAACAAGAGAGGAACACTCCAGTTCTTTCTCAAGTTCGCTTACAAGCGGAGGATAATATTGAGGTAGAAGAACTTTCAGAGTCGTTAGCGGCTCCGAATTCGCCCCTACCTTCCAGTCATCCACACGTATTGCAATACATTGGGACTCCGACGCATAGACCGTCAAGTCTAGGTTACGCTACGCACTTACCTTTGATGACCACTGCTGGAAGCATGGCTTCTACAAGTGCTACGACTGTACAGACTCCTATATCTGTACAAGGGGGTGGAACTATTTCCATCCCCTCCGTCTCTTTATTCGGATCTTTAGCTAGCACGTCTTTTGTTGGGTCTACCTCCATTCCGTCCACGAGTGGAAATTCCAAAACAAATGCTTTTGGTTCTGGGTACTTCCCATTTGGCGCCCATCACAGGGCATTCCTTCAGCTCCGTTCAGGGCCGCCATGTCCATGATGAGTGGGTCGGCTTCATTCCAAGGATTTCCATT
>APFE031244464.1:34770-59015 GCA_000404065.3 Pinus taeda | reverse complement strand
GCTCTGAATTCCGGAGACAATTTCAGTGGCAGCGGTCATCATACCATCATATTAGCTCTGAATTCCGATGCAGTCAAAGAAATCAGATATCGGATAAAACAGAGGATTGGCTACATTGGAAATTTCATATTGATTAAGCAGAAAGAAGTTGAAATTGTTAGGGTAGGTAGGTAGGAAAATGCAAATAAGCTCAAGGTTGACTGAGCATTTTTGTTTTTAGTAGATATAGACTTATCTCTCCTACAGTGATCATCAAGTTCAAGCCCAAGGTGAATGCCCAAGAAACTTGAAGGGGATGCTTGTCAAGCAGATTTCCATTTATCATAAGAGGATAAGGCACTGGACCTGCGAGTTCTTAGTGTACCACAAGGGCACACTATCCCAAGTGGATCCACTGTTATCACTGAAAAGATTTCAAAGGAAAAGGCTAAGTTAAGGGAGAATTGGCATTAATACTGTGTTTTGGTGATTACACAGCAGTTTCATAGCGCGCGCTGCGAAACTATTGAAGATAATGCCTAATGTGCAGCAGTTTCGTAGCGCGCTACGAAACTGCTGTAGCTGCATATTTTGATATAGTTGACCAGTTTTGAGGAAGAAAAGGGAAACCTTTTTGAAAGGGAGTTTATGAGTAAGGATCATCCACACAACACAAACATCTATCAAGGGCTTATATCTCATGTCATCTTCACATTGCTGAGACAGCTAAAAGGTTAGGTTTGTTAATAGTCTTAGATGGAGTATATGCTCATATCGTCTTTGGTGAGAAGCAATTCATTCCAATGGGATTCTTTGCATCAACTATACAAGTAATTACTCTTGGGAACACTGTGGAAGCAACAAATATGAAGGAGAAGTTAACAAGGCTCGCTACATGCCACATAATTCATTTTGTCATTGCAGCGAAGACAGTGAGCTCAAATGTTTATGTGTTTGATTATAGTAAGCATCCATCAAAGGCTCCTCAAGAAAGGGTTTGCAATCCCGGATTGATATTGAAAGGTCATTCTGATGAAGGATATGGTTTGACATGAATTCCTCTAAAAGAAGGTCACACACTAAGTAGTTCAAATGATGCACAATATGATTG
This sequence comes from Pinus taeda, assembly GCA_000404065.3. Lineage (NCBI taxonomy): Eukaryota > Viridiplantae > Streptophyta > Pinopsida > Pinales > Pinaceae > Pinus > Pinus taeda. The sequence continues at coordinate 57,925 of APFE031244464.1, read as the reverse complement.
TGGGATATAAACGCTGCATTTGGAAAGAATTTCCTTAAGACAGTCACACATCAAGTAAGGTTTTGTTTCAGATTTTGATGGTCTTCCTTGGTATAATCTTTCTTGAAGAATTATACATTTCCATTCAGTTTTGAGAGGCCTGGGAGTAGTTGAAGATGTTTCATGGCATTTCAAGGATGAATACCTTTTTGGCTCTGTTGGAAATGATTGTCATTTTCTCATATGGGACATGCGTACACCTGCACCTAACAAGCATCAACAATCAGTTGTAATTCATCAAAGTGAGGTTAACTCTTTGGCCTTTAATCCATTCAATGAGTGGCTGTTGAGAAAAGAAATCCCAAGACAATCAGAGTTTGGTATTGAAACTGTGATTTTTGGAACCCCTGAAGCAGCTTGTTTTAGCAAACAAACTGTTTTTACTAGTCAAATTACAGAAGCTTTCCTGAGTAGCTGAGAACTCAATTTTGCAAACGGAAAGAGGTTTTTCTTCCTAACATGCTACAATACAAAAACCTCTTTTAGTTTCTTCAAATTAATTCTGAGATGGGAGAAACGGGTGACTAAAGTTGCGCTACGAAACTGCTGTAGGTGCAGTTTTTCATTTCCTGTTTGCCACGTGTTTTTCAAGGACAGATTCTGAACAGCTGGCGGAATGTTTTAAACAACCAGGAGAGGTTTTTATTCTAGAAAACATGGTCTACAAAAACCTCATGAAGTTTCGTAAAATGTGTCATGGATGAAGAGATAAAGGCTCTGCAATTTTCAAGGATATAAACCTAAAAAACAGGGAAACATGTTCCCTAATTTCTAGGGTTTGTCATCAGCAGTTGGGTGACCACGTGGGAGGCTTCATCAAGTTCAAAATCATGGAGTTTTAGGTGTCAAATATGTGTTTTAAATGTTTAGATAAGGATTGTTTTGATCCATAATGAAGGAGTTACAACTCCTAATTGTTTTAGGTCTCTAGACTCCTAGTTAGCTTGTCTGTTTGTATAAATAGTTAGTTTAAGTGTCAATAGGTGTCAAATAAGGAGGAATTCGAATTCCCCTCATGCTGGAGGAGGAATATCATTAGTTAGAAGAAGAACTCTATATATAGCTGGAGCAGAAATGTAAAAAGGGTTGGAGACTATTTGGCTCAACTGCTGCTTTATGCTATGAACTATAATCAGTAATGCAGAGAGGTTTTCTTGAACAGATCTGAGTTCTCATGGAGTTAATCCTTTCTTGATCTATATGTTATTTTGATAACTTGCGGTAGATCTTATTGTTAATACTCAGAATTCATATCTAATTCTCTGACTTCCTTTAACAATAAGATGACTGTGTTTTATATTTGAATCACCAGCACTAGATTACATTGTTATTGTTCAGAATTCACAACCATGTGCTCTGAATTCTTTTAATGATGGAATGATTATGTTGAGAAATAAATCTCATTGCTATTACTCAGAATTCATAATCTTATGCTCTGACTTCCTTTAGTAATGAGATGAATGTGTCTTTCCATAATCTTGTGAGTAAATCACCTTTGAACTATCAGCAGTAGATTTCATTACTATTACTCATAATTCATAATCCTATGCTCTGACTTCCTTTAGTAATGGAATTATTGTGATGACCTATTTCCTTGAGTGAATTATAATTGTTTGAAAACCCCATTTGCCTCAGCTTTCATGTCAAGAAACCTTGCCACTAAATTTATTGACTTGTTGACTCCATAGCCCAATGGTAGCAAGCCTTCATCTTTTCAACCTACAAACACACAAACCCAAGATAGAGTTAGCCATATATATTATCATCAATCAATATCATTAATCCTTTGAGAGAGCGCTCTCAGGCTGAGGAGGCTAAGCCTTAGCTAAAAGATTGGTTTGAAATAGTTACACTAAGATAGTCTGATCAGCAGCCTATCAGGGACCTATTTTGGTGATAACATTGGGATGATAGACCACGAAGCCCTGGAAGAATGGCTCACACAATCAGAAGAACTTGATGTGGAACAGTTCTTGGCTAGTTTTCATTGGTAGGTACAAAAGCAGTGTGAAAAGGCTTCGCACGATCGCCATATTAAGTTGCGCACCTTCAAGGTAAATGACTTAGTGCTGTTGAATGACTGTAAGTTTGGAACATTTCCAGGAAAATTCAGAATGCATTGGTTGGGACCATACGTGGTTAAGGAGGTCATAGATGGAGGTGCAGTCCATCTAGTCAAACTAAATGGAGAACCCTCCCTAGGGAAAGTGAATGGTAGCTGCTTGAAGCCCTACACAGGTGGGATGGTTATCTGACTAGCTAGTAGAAGCACAGTATTTCAACTTAAAGGAGTCGGACAAAGGCACATGACTATAAACATATGCAGCAGATACTACTACAGATGTATGGAAACAATTCATAAATAGAGGTCTCAGAACAAAGGATGCAGTAGATCTAACAAGAAATAGCTCAGTGCTTTGTGAACCTCAATACAGTTCGAAAACAGTTGGAGGGACTTTGCGCCAAAATCACTAGACCAACTGAGTGACTCAAGGGCGAGTCACAACATTTTTGTTGGGGGCTTGTTGGGCATCGAATCCCCCCAAGGCATGTTTTGGGGCTCAAAGCCCAAGTTTTGACCCGATATTGTTGTAAAGACTCCACAAATTGCGAGAAAGCAGAGCGCAAAATGTATGATAAAGTCACTGGGATGTCCGCCTTAGTTTTGTAATGTAATGTCAGCTGGATAGACCTACCCATGGTCTGCGGACCATGGGATTGTATAAATAGAGCGAGGTTCTAAGTGTAAAAGATAGCAAAGAGAAGTAGTAGAGAGAAGAAAGAGTCTTAGTGACTAAGTGTGTCTTAGGTCGTACAGTAGGAGAAGGCTCTGTAGCTAAGTATGTAGAGGATTAGTAGTCTGCAGCTGAGTACGCGGACCCCTGCAGTTGAGTGCACAGGGCGGGGTCAAGTCTGTAATCAAGAAAGGAATTAATAAAGAGAATGTTAATATCATATTTGTGTATCTATTCTTGGGTTAATGCATGTTTGATATAAATTACAAATATATTGTTTATTTACTTCGCGCACCTATATGAATGGTTTATATTGTTAAGTATAACTTAAAGCATGCAAGCAGGCTAACTTAATCGACTAACATTGGCATACTAGTAAGGAATTGGCTAATAACAGTGTTTGGCCCCTAAGTAGGGTTGCGTGAAGGCAGCATCTCTGGTTGCAAGGTACGGAAAAGTGTGCGTAGCGATGTGTGCGCAGGGTTGAACCATGGATCACTTGAAATCATCAGACATCTCCAGGGTGTGGAAACCTAGTTCTAGCACCCTCCCATAGTACTTTGGGTGATTCCTTAGCCCGTGCTCCATGGACTGTTGCCGAAAGGGCTAGTAGTATCGATATTTGTTTGGCTAAATCAACTCTGAACTTGGGTCAGGGCCCAACAAGCCAACAACCACCATCACACACTTGAATATTAGCACTGACACTATGCGTCAGTGTGTTCCCAATTCAACTACACCCAAGAAAACCATGTGCATGTTAGCAGATGAGTTAGATGAAGGGGCTGAACCAATGCACTGGTTGCAACAGAGGCAAGAGTTCGCTTCAGCAAGATGTCACCATGAGGTGCATGCACACCATCACAGAAGACCAAGGTCGGCATTAGCTCACCACCTTCACCATCATGAGCATGTTAAAGAGTTGGTCTCATCATAGTGGACCGAGTGTGAGTGATGTCTTGCAAGGCTTGCTCAAGCCATGTTGTCTCATATGAGTACAAGTGCATTGTAATGTTGATTCATGTCAAGTGTAAGAGGTGTCAATAGTTGGCTGTAACAATCATAGAGTAGGTGAAGAGTCATGAGGGTAGTTGAACTGTCACAAAGGGGAATGTCAAGTGTCACCCCACCCTTTTCTATAAATAGTCCCTCATAACTAATTGCATAGGCTTTTGGTCAGCCAAGTTTCTACTAAGACTATCTTGAAGAAGGCTTGGACAACATTCTACTAAGACTATCTTGTAACGTTCCACTATTGAGGCTAGCAAGTTTACATGGTGTATTGTATGATTGTGACCTACACTTCTTTAATAATAAGAGCCAACACATTTTCATGCATATGTTGTTATTATAGTTGGATTGTTCTAGTTGCCTTAATGATATATGTTGTTTAACTTAGGTACTTGTATAGGAACTGATTTGTATGTAATTATATGAATCGTTTTGTTAATGTGTTGCATATGTTGTTAATGTTGTCACCGTCCATGTCGACTGCTCTACCAAACCTCAAACAAAAATTCCTCATGAAGCTTTCTATATCAGCCATCACACTCGTCTCGAATTGATCCTCGAGTGTTGTTCGTGTTACCTTATCTTGTTGTTGTGATTGCTGCATTTGAGTGGACTGCTCCACTGGAAGTAGTGCATGTCATTTTTGTGGTGTGTTCCTAGCCGAGTTGGGACTAATCCCTTTCAACCTAGAACTCACCTTCAACTTCCTCTCCCTTCAAAGTGTTGGAACCTCTCACACACATTCCTTGACTGTCTGCATTAGTCACACCCTTGTTAGTGACAGAGTTATCTTATTCACCTCTGTGAGACATCACGGTCAAGGCATACTTTGTGACCCGCTGTTGGGTCTCCTACACCAAATGATATGAGATCTAATTGGGACTTCTTACTAGGAAGATCCCCTTGACATGTTGGCAGGTCTAGCACCGTCAACATTTCTAGCGCTAGAAGGAGGGCCTGATGATAAGAACTGTTTTGTCATCTAGTTTTGAACCTTTGCATATCTTTCATGGAATCTTACATTCTTGTTCCCATGAGGTGATTTTCGAATCGTGAAGATGTATGCATCTCGAGGAAGCTTTTCAATCTATTTTCCACTCACACATATGATGGTGAAGGAGAAGTGGCCTAGCCTGAGCACTTGCATAACTTTATTTCCATGATTTATGAGGAAGATGAGTTTACTGATGAACAAGCAAGGTTTTTGCTCACATACACACTTCGCGAATCTCCGTTTCGTTGGATGATCAACCTACTAGATGACATCGTGCACTCATGTGAGCACTTATGTGATCTTATTGAAGACACATTCTATCATTTTGATCCAGACCATATTGACCAGAAATTGTTATGACAACAGAGGACTCCGCATGAATCCATTAGTGAATTTTGGCAGCGCTTCCATGACTTGTAGTTTCAAGCCCCGAGGAGCCAGATGAAGCTCGCTTATCTCTAGGACCAGTTCGAGTATTGTCTTAAGAAATCTACTTGTCCCAAGTGGAAGCTTGATGTCAAGCCTCGCTCAACATTCTTCGTTGATGGAGCTGTGCAACCCCATGTGGGAGCAGGCACTATCTCAATGGACTATCTGCCTCCCTCTTATTCAATAGTTCCACCATCGCCCAATGATGTTGAGGATCATGTTCACATATCTATTCATCCTTCACATCTTCCCAACATCACTCCACTCAATTTTCACGTAGATTTGGTTTTGAGTCCTTCAAGTTCCCATATGTATTCTTTTCTTTGACCTCCATCTTCGCACTCAAGTGTTCCTCTAGATGATGTTGTCTTGTGTTCATCCATTCTAGACTCTTCACTTATTGTGAATGAGGAACAACCCACTGACAGAGTTGGTGTTGCACAACCAACATGCACTGTCATTCATGAAGAGTATGAGTGGGAGCTTGAACATCAACACTCAAAAAAGGATGACTTTCTTTCGTCTGATCCCCCTATGTTCTTTCCTAGCTTCTTTGGTGAACCTGCCATCCATGATTTTGCATGTGTGTCTTCATCCACGAATGCACCCATTTTTTATCACTCGCATGATCCACCAGATCCTAATCCATCATTCGATAATGGAGAGGACAACTTATTCATTGAAGATCCAATTGATCCTTCATCTGTCTTTTCTGGAAATGTAGAGGATGAGTTTTTTCACTTTTCATCTACCCCTCTGTTTGGTTCACCTGATCATGAGGATGCCGAAGAATTCCTCGATTTTTCTGATCGTGGCAGTCATGATACATTTGATTCAAATTTTGATCACAATCATGAATCTATCATAGTTGATCTTTCGAAGCTACCAATTTATGATGATCTACCTGATGATGAAGTTGAGACACCCAAGATTGTCGAAGCACTTTAGCCCGAGTTGATGGTTATGTCAGGCCCTCGCTCTCTTGGGGTTAGTCTCACTTCTAATCATGAAACTATTCAATCACCCAAGGCTCCCCATCACTTGTCTGTATGCATTAAAGATCCATCTCACACACAGATCACACTTCCTCCACTCGAACTACAAAAAATATCGTTGCTCATGCATTGGAGGAGTCTTACATTGCAAGCACTCGTTTGTGATGCAAGTTGTCTTTGTTTCTTTTGTTTTCTTGCATGTCTCAGTCAAGAGTGTTCTTTTGCTTCAAAGTTGCACATAGTGTCACACAACACCATGATAAGTCAACAGACTTTTCTTCCTGCACATGCACTCACTTATGTCTCGTGGGCACTTTGAAACATTGTGGTTGTCTTCACTATTATATCTTTCTTGTATGTTGGTCTGCACAACTGGGTTACTCGCGGACTAATCCTTCACAAACATGGGTCTACCAATGCATCGATGGCTGCATTGCAAGTATCACTTCACCTGATCAGGCCCATGCACCGTTTGTCTCAGAGTAGGAGTAGTGTTTTGTTTCAGTTGATTTCTTCAATGTTTGTTTTCTTTTGTGCTTTGTTTTCTTATTTGTTTGCTTCCTTTGTTCTCATTTTTTTTTCTCTTTCTTTGCTTTGTTGATTGTTAGTTTGTTCACTTGTTTCGTTCATAGGTTAGTTTTGCATGAAACCATGTGTGACTCATGAAACAAGCTCGGTAAAGTACAAGAGGTTTTGTACAACTATCACTACATGGTTATCTATCATGTTTCCTCTGTATGATGAAATTTTTAATCTTATTCGATGATACATCCAAGGAAAATACATACTATTCAAAGTGAACCTTGTTGTAAACACAAAACTTGTGCGCTAACTAGTGTCACCTTCTCTAGTCGATTGTTTTTGGGTTAACCATTGTCAGCTTAGTCAAGTAGAGTAAGGTAAGGGGGAAAACCTTAACAGGCACATCAGAGGTACAATAAACTACTTCTCTGCTATAAAAACCTCTTCTTCTCTAAATAAGTTGGCATCCCTCTTCTGCCTCTGAAATGAATAAGTGTTATGCACAGTAAAAATAAAATAAAATAAAAATTGTCAAAATATTCAAAATGAAAAATGAATAAGGCAAAAGAAGAGAAAGGCTTCCTATGCAGGGAGGTGATGAAAGTAACTCCACCAGGGTAATGTCCAGGCTCACTGGAAGCGGAGCCATGCTTGTGTTCTTATGTGACTCCACCGGGGTAATGTCTAGGCCTGCTAGCAGTGGAGCAATGCCTGAGATGAAACTAAGACTCTGAATGACTATAGTGCTTGTGAACCTATATACCCCTCAAACCCAATCGAAACAACTGTGTTGCCTTGGCTTGGAATGTGTGTCAATCAACCAAGAGTTTGGTAGATGCTACATCTTACAATCAAGTCAGTGTGAAACCAAGATGAGCTAAGAACTGAAAAATACTTCCAGAGGTGTTAGACTTGCTTTCCATGAATAAGGTCCATTCAGAGAGATGGAGTTATACCAATGTGTCGCAAGTGTTGTAGTGGATACAACCACCCTCCAAAATTTTTCCTTAGCCCATTTTGAAACCTCCCTACCAACCCTCGCAAAATCTTGCCTCGCTTCATCAAGTCCTCAAGCTTCAATGTCTTTCTTGCTCCAAGGCAACCTGCCAATCACAGTTTGATATTTTCCCTTCATAGGCTGCTCACTCGAACTTGGTCCAGCTGTAGGCTGAGCAGCTTCCCTCTTGAAAATTGCAAATTTCTAGAGGGCAACCAACCTTCCCTCGAAAAATTGTGCAATCGCCTCTGATAGTCTGTTGGGCTCTAGGATTGCACAATCCTACTAGCCAACCCTCCCAGCACGATTTGCACAAATTTTCCTAGCAATAGGCTATTTAGCCTAGGATTTGCGCAAATATGGGCAATAGTTAGCTTCTCTGCCCAGAAATTGCACAACTCGTGTGGCAATCTAGCCCAACTCCCAGCTAGAAATGCACAGTTTTCTCCAGCAGTGGAGCAGTCGCTTGCATGTGCAACTGAGTTGATCGGTTCCCTCTAAGACTGAGAAAAACAGACTTGCATGCATAGGCTGTTTCTCCCAAGGTAGCATGCAAAGGAATCCCTTGTCTCATGGATCTATGTTTAGAAATTGGAGGTTACATGCAAGGAGAAATTTAGAAACCTCCCACCAAGTGTCGCTTCCCCTAGATTTGTCGCATGTGCATCACAACCTCAATGTTATCAACACTCATCAACCAGACATTGCAGAGCTCATTCCTCAAATCAACCTTGTAGCTCTAACATCCCACATCACATCTAGGAGCAGTCGACACATTCAACTCAACTATTTTGGGGTAAACCTGCTTCCCATGCCTTGTGTTGCATTTCTATCGTATGTTGGGTTTTCACTTGTATGAGTACTCTTTGCTTAATTTATTTGAATGCTTGTTGTCGTTTACATGTATACTAGCTTGTTCTAGCTCTGTTTCAGTTTTTTATTCTATCTCACTGTTGTCGCATGCATGAAATTGTTTCCCAAGGACGTTCACCCAACCAGCGAACTATCGCACCCATATGCATGTTGATCTGTCTGCCGAATATTTCGTTCAAGTTTTACAGGCATTGTTAATCACCTCTACTATCACTTAGTGTCACAATGCATTCATTGAGTTACTTGCTTTCAGTTGCCCATTCGCGAGTCGGGCCAACCTTAGCCTGATCTCTGCTTTCACCAAGGTTGCATTGCACAATCTAGGAAAAGAAGGCTCACCTTCCTCTCAATATTTGTGCATTCCTACCCAACACTAGCCTCCAGGACTGTTTTGCACATTTTTTGAGGACAATGGCTTCTTGGCCCAAGAAATTGCACAAATTTGTCCATGGGTTAGCAGTGCTTTCTAGCTAGAATTGTGCATTACGTAAAGCCAGCAGTCAGTAGCCACACTGGACTATGCATTGAACATTTCCAACAATCAGTCAGTCTCCCAGCAACCCGGACTGTGCCTTGTTTAGTCTTGGTAGTCAGTCTCCTGACCTCTCGGCCAAAATTGTGGAACCTTCATGATCATTCACCCAGCTATGTTGCAAGCCAGTTCTCATGTTGATTTTGGTTTTGAATTGAGAGATTTATTGCTATTATTGTTCCCATGTATCCAGGTATCACAGGTGTTCATCTGCCTCTCAACAGTATCAATACAATGGTTTCCAAGAGAGCAAAGATGAAGACATTGTTCTGAGGATGCTTGGGGATGTCGTCAATCAAGTGTCCATGGGCTTACCTACCCACGAAGACATCAAGTTGTTCATGGACAAGGACATCAAGCAACATCACAATAGCGAGGAACATCATGAAGAACTGGAGGAAACATACTAAATGCAGCGAACGCAATGAATGCAGTGAACACAATGAACACAACGAATGCAAGAGGAAGGTTGTTGACAACATAGGGGCAAAGAAAAGTTGAAAGATCATGTAGATCCACCGATAATGAAAGCAACTTTGGAGACTCAAGCTATGAAGTGACGAAGCAACATGAAGATCACATGAAGGCAGAAGATGGAACAAAGAAGGAGTTGCATGTGCTGAAGTAGCAACTTAGGAAGAACATGAAGCAGCAAAAATAGTCCAATGAGTTGCAGCAGGGATAGGAACAGAAGGGGGTGTAACATGCACTCGCGATGAAACTACACCAATATGAGTTAATGATCCATCATAGCAGTTGACACAAAGCAAGCATGGTCAGCAATGTTGTTGATCGCATGCAAGGGATCTAGTAGCATGCATGTCATTGAGTGCATGCATGCAATCGAACCGATTCAGCGCACTCACCAAGGTGAAGATAAGAAGCAAGTCCAACTGGGGCTAAACATGTACTTTGGCAAGTTGATGTGCATGACCACCAACACACAATTGAAGATTAGCATGGCCATTTTGCATCAGTGTGTTTCCAGTTCAACTGCACCTAATAAAACCATGCACATGTTAGCAAACGAGTTGGATGAAGGGGTCGAACCAATGCACCGGTTACAATGGAGGCAAGATTTCACTTCAACAAGATGTCACCATGAGGTGCATGCACACCATCATGGACAACCAAGCTTAGCATTAGCTCACCACCTTCACCATCACAGGCAAGTCAAAGAGTTGGTCTCATCACAGTGGACCAAGTGTTAGTGATGTCTTGCAAGTCTTGCTCAAGCCATGTTGTCTCAGATGAGTACATCTGCATTATAACATTGAGTCATGTCAAGTGTAGCTCAAGTGACAATAGTTGGATGTAACAGTCATAGAGTAGGTGAAGAGTCATGAGGGTAGGTTAATTGTCATAAAGGGGAATGTCAAGGGTCACCCCACCCTTTGCTATAAATAGTCCCTCATAACTCATTTTATAGGATTTTGGTCAACCAAGCTTTTACTAAGACTATCTTGAAGAAGGCTTGGATAGTATTGTAACACGCCTTGGCTTCTCTACTACACGGAGCTAGTACATCTCTTTGGAGGAGCATGCAGATGTGGTTGTAATGTTCCACTGTTGGGGCTAGCAAGTTTACATGGTGTATTGTATGATTTTGACTTATACTTCTTTAATAATAAGAGCCAACACATTTTCATGCATATGTTGTTATTGTAGTTGGATTGTTCCAGTTTCCTTAATGATATATGTTGTTTAACTTACATAGTTCTATATGAAGTAATTTTTATGCAATTATACGAATATTGCTTTTAATGTGTTACATATGTTGTTAATGCTATCACCGTCAGCGTCGTCTCATTTGCCAAACATTAAACATGCCTTCCACATGAACCTTGCTATATCAACTATCACACTCATCTCGGACTGATCTATGAGTGTTGTTCATGTTATCTTACCTTGTTGTGATTGTCACATCCGAGTGGACTGTTCCATCCGAAGTGTGGATGTGCTTTGTGTGGTGTGATCCTAGCCAAGTTGGAATTGATCCCTTTGAACCTGGAAATCACCTTCATCTTCCTCTCCCTTCAAAGTGTTAGAGCCTCTCATATGCATCCCTCGACTCTCTTTATTAGTTACACCCTTGCTACTGACAGAGTTATCTTACTTGCCTCTATGTGACATCGCAATCAAGGTATTACCTTACAACCCACTGCTAGGACTCCTACACCAAACGATTTGAGGTCTAATTGGGGCTTCATATCACGGAGATCCCCTTGACATGTTGGCAGGTCTAGCATGTAAACAAGTGGGTGATCATTGGTTTGTTATGGCTAAGTAAATTGGTAAAGGAAGTGGATAAGGAATTTGGGAAGGAAAAATGGCAATTATGGCACATTTGTTTATGAAAATAATGGAAATTTGGAGAAAAGGAAGGTCAAAGTTCATAGGTTGCATGTGAGGAGGAAAATGAAGTAAAATAATGGAAAATTAAGAAAATAGAGGCCTAATGGATAAAAATTCTTCTGAGGATCAGTTGGTACCTTTCGTCAGTTCAGTTTTGGAGCTCTCTTGTTATTCTCTCTCTCTTTCTCACTCTTGAACATTTAGAGTTTTCTTCGAGCACTTTGGCATTGGATCCATAAAGGAAAATAAAGAAAGAGGAAGGAAGGATAAATAAAGGAAGAGAAAGATGAAGCAACCACAACAAGATTCTTTGTAGGTATCAATTTGCATGTGTGTTTTCCTTGTTATATTTGGAATGCATGGTGTTGCGTGTGGTTCTTTGTTGTTATGGCATGGGTTTTGCGAGGTGTGATAGTGTTTTCAGCTAAGCCTTTCCATTTTTTGATAACCATGGTCTGATAGGGTTCTCATGTTTTGGTTGAGCTAGATTTCTAGATGGATTCAAAGCTGAGTGAGGTGGATCTCCGAAAGAAAGAAAACATGGCCTAGTGATCCCTAGATTGGACTATGGATTGTTGTAAATTCACTAAACTAGTGACCCCTAAGCCAGACTGTGGATTTTGGTAAAGAAATGTATTAGGTGCCTTAGTGTGCTAAGGAATCCTTGACCAATTAATGGTGGGATATATGGTAAAGCCTAGACGTGGTTTCCCTTAATTAGGCCTAGGAATAGTTTTCTGTGAATGGAGGGATATACGGTAAAGCCTAGAGGGTGTAGTCTCTATTTAATGCCTAGTGATCCTTGGACCGGACTGTGGATTGCAGTAAAGGCTAAGAGACTAGGAGAGAGGAAAATTCCTCATGGTGTAGGTGGAGAAATCCGGTAGCATCCATGCTTGTTTTGTCCTAGTGATCCAGTGTGGATTATAGTAAAGCCTAGTTTCTATTGATGAGGGTGAGGCGATTTAGCCTCGAGATGTCCTCGTTGGTTCTTTTGGTTTGAGTCCCACATTCATGCTTAGAATATGGCACAGGGGTTATTGGCTAAAGAGAGATTTGGCTCAATGAATCTATGGTCAGGTGGAACATGGTAGTCCCATCCCCGGTTGGCTTTTACTTTCATTAATAAGAGGTTCTTTCCTTAGTATATTATGTGTAAATTTTTTGGTTGATATGTGGATTATATGGTTGATGTATCCTTGATATTTCTATTATTATTATGATTGTTAGAATCATTTATTATGATAGTGATGATGTATGGCTCTCCTCATGTTTTGATTTGTAAATGAATGAACAATGTATCTATGACCTAATAGATGATAATGCAACTAATGATACAAGGGAACAATTCTTCTTAGAGATTCTGAAATAATTATGAGACCCCTATGCTCAGATGTGTTATTTAAACATGTAGATTACATATTTGTGATGTGTTTGATGAAATACATGTCATGGCTAGTAGGGGGCCAACAATCAATTACATGTTAAAGTAATTGCATTTGTATCCTTATTTTGTTCTTATGTTTCAATTTTGAAAGTGTCATTGAGTTTTGGGCAGTGATGTAGGCTTTGGGCCTGAAAAAGTGGCACAAATCTCAAAGTCATATGAATAGGTCGGAGGAGAAAATTCCCCATATGCATGCATACTCATGTTGTGGGAGTGTTTGGAGCCTCCCAGACACACATTTATCCATATCAAGGGAGCATCTAGGGGTTTAATGGTCAAGAAACACATTATGACCCAGGGGCTAGTTACTTGAGTGGTTAGGATGGCTTCTGGGAGTTCTATTTCTAATGTGGAAGATTTGTGTTGTGTGTTTCCGTCAATTCCACTTCCTTAATGTCACCTATGTGGTTGAATCCCATCATAGTAACTTCTCATCACATGTTTGCCCTAGTTGGGTGATTACTTGGGGAGATGTTGGATAAGGGTTTTTTAGAGTGGTATCATAGCATGATTGACCCATTGAACTGGATGGAGAGTGTGTGTTGGTCATGCATTCATGTCTGTTGGATTTCTGTTAATCATCCTTGTAGTCTATATGCTTGTTGCATATGCATGGTGTCGATCATTGTTGTAGTGATGTCATCATGGGAAAGAAAATATTGGTGTTTGAAGTGTGTCATCATGAGTGTATGATTGGTTACATGTTGTTTATGTTTTCATATTGTCATTGTGTAGTGGTATGGTTGGTGTTGTCATGCATGAGGTCATTGTATATGTAGTTGACATGGTCATAGAGTGATGACTAGATTCTAGCTAGATTGATGTTTATGTGTTGATACATCTATTTGTTATCTGTATATATGATGGCATGATTATGTTATACATGTACTACACTAATTGGTTGACCTTGCAGATGAGATATCTTCCCTGAAGTTTGCTAAGGTAAGTTGGTTTATTGTGATTTGGTTTAGCTGACATAATATTCCTTACAGGAAATAGATCAAAATGACTAGCAAGATGGTAGACTACAAAGATTATCCCTATGAATTAGATGAGGAGCTTGGTTTTGGGAGCTCCTCTGACTTAGTAGACATATTGAGAAGCTTAAAGGAAGAAATAAGGAGTTGTAAGGTGGAAAATGAAAAAAATCATGCAAAAACAATAGACACAAGAGGAGGTTAACGCAATACTCCTTTAGATTTTGTCACAATTGCACGGATAGAGGCCACATAGGATCAGCAATGGGTAGGAGGAAAAGGCTAATGGAGCATTTGGAAGTAGGTCTCATGGTGGTCATAGGTTGGATATAGATGACACAGATAGAGATGGAAGTTTTTTGGATACTTCGGATATGAGAGGTGATGGACATAAGTATTGCTCTAGTTATAGTTCTGATATGGATTATGATCATCGTTATCATCATTATAGGAAGAGTAATAGGGGATAATTTCCAAATGAATCTAAGTAATAAAATTCACCTAATTTTGATGGAGACTTGAAGGAACCAAAAGATGCATATGCTTTGATAGTTGGGGTGAACAAGTTCTTTGAGTTCCTATTGTAGCAGCTAGAACCACCCTCCAAATTTTTTCCATAGCTTCGTTTTGGAGCCTCCCTACCAACTTTTCACAAAAACATGTCTTGCCTTGTCTAGTACACAATATTAAGTGGTTTTCTTATAGAATGACAACATGTCCATCAAAGCTTGTTGCATTCCTCTCATAATATGTTTCTCAGGACTTGGTCAACCTATAGGCTGAGAAAATCCCTCAATAAATTGTGTAATTCTGGAGGGAAACCTGCCTTCCCTCTAGAAATTGCACAATTCTATTCGGTATCCTGCTCACAATTCTATCACTATTCACTGGGAAAATTGTGCAATTCCTCCCAGTAAGGCTGCTCAGCCTAGAAATTGCGCAATTTTGGGCAACAGTCAGTTGCTCCACCAAGAAATTGTGCAACCCCTCTTGGTAGCCAGCCTAGCTACTTCCCAAATATGCGCATTCTTTTCCCCTCAGCTGAGTAGGCTGTTGCATGTGCATTTGGGTTGACCGGTTCCACCTGGGACCGAGAAAACTTGACTTGCATGCATGGGTTGTTTTATGAAATAGAAAAAGCAGCATGCAAAAGGAATCCCTTGCATTAGGGATGTATTCTTAGTAGCTAGAGGTTACATGCAAGGACCATTTCATAAAAATCCCACCAAATGTCACTTTTCCTAGATTTGTTGCATGCAAATCACAACTTCGATTTAATCAAAACTCATCAACCAGATGTTGCAGAGCTCATTCCTCACATCGAACTTATAGCTCTGACATCCCACATTGCATCTATGAGTTTTCGGTACATTCAACTCAACTATTTTGGGGTAAGCCCACTTTTTAAGTCTCGCAATGTGTTTTTGTTGCTTTTTGTGTTTCGCTTCGTGTGAGTTTTGTCTACTTGATTTCAGTGAGCGCTTGCTGTCATTTTAATGTATGTTAGCTTGTAGAAGAACTATTTCAGTTTTCATTCTCATCTCACTATTGTCATGTGCATGAAAATGTTTTGCTCAAACAGGCGTCGTCCCAATGAATTGCTTCACACACATGCATGCTTTCCCATTTTCTGAATCCTACACTTTTTGTTTGTATGTATGATCATTCACTCTTGTTTGCACTCATTTCGTCATGCATTCAAACTTCTCATGTTTTCAGTTGCCCGTCGGCCAGTTTGGGTTGCCTTGGCTTGGAACGTGCCTTGCTTGGCTAGCACTGTGCATTTCCAGAAGTGAAGGCTCTGCCTTCACTTTTGTTGTTTGTATGTATGATCATTCACTTTTGTTTGTACTAATTTCGTCATGCATTCAGACTTCTCATTTTTTCAGATGCCCGTCGGTCAGTTTGGGCTACCTTGCTTGGCTAGCACTGTGCATTTCTAGAAGTGAAGGCTTTGCCTTCCCTCTAGAAATTGTGCAAGCCTAGACAAGCACTAACCTCTGACCTTGCATTGCACAATTCTTGGAGACAATGTCCTGCTAGCCCCAAAAACTATGCAATGCAGTTTGTTGGTTCATGTCACTGCTAACTAAAATTGCACATTGCGCAATTTCAGTCCTCAACAGGCTAGGTAGGACTATGCATTGCATAGTTCCAATAGTGAGTCAGCCTCCTAATAGCCCTGACTATGCCTTTCACAGTTTTGGCAGCTAGTCTCCTAACCTCCCGATGGAAATTGTGAACCTTCATGTTCAATCACACAAGCATATTGCAAGTCAGTCCTCAAGTTTTTTTTGGTTTTCGACCAAAAAATTTCTTGCCATGAGCATTGTTATGTCTCCAGGCATCATAGGGGTTTTCGTGTCTCTCAGCAACACAAGTATAATGGCTTCTAGGAGAGCATAGTCAAAGACGTTGTTAAGAGTGCAACTGGGGATGCAATCGATCAAGTGTCTACGAACTTGCCTATTCATGAAAACATCAAGTTGTTCATGGACAAGGATATCAAGATCAATGGAAACAACATCACAGTGAGCAACACCATCAGTAGTAGTAGATGGTAGCACACCTATGCGTGATGAATGCAAGAGGAAGGTTGTTGATAGCACAAAGGTAGAGCAAATCGGCAAGTTCAAAGCAGACTCACTCATGATGAAAGTGGCTTTGGAGATTGAGTCTATGAGGTCACGACGCAACATGAGGATCACACAAAGGTAGAGAATAGAATAGAGAAGGAGTTGCATGTGCTGAAGCAACAACTTGAGAAGAAATAAGAGTTGCATTGACGAGAGAATGAGTTGCAACAGGAACAATAATAGTAGGGTGCGCAACATGCATAGACGAATGAAACTGCGCCTGTATAAGTTATAGATCCATACTAGAAGCTGTCACGGAGTAGACAAGGTGAGTAGTATTGTTGATCACATGAAAGGGAATTAAGTAGGATGCATGTCATTGTGTGCACGCATGTGATCCTGCCCATTTGGCACACTCACTGAGGTGAAGACAAGAAGCAAGTCCAACTGGAGCTGGACATGTATTTTGAAATTTTGATGCGCATGGTCACTAGCACATGCTTGGAGATCAATGCAGACACTATACATAAACATGTTGTTGGTCCGGTCGCACCTAGGATGACCATGTTCATGCTATTGGACTAGTTGGACAGAGGAGCCATATCAGTGCACTCAAATGCAATCGAGGCAACACTTCGCTTCAAAAAGATGTCACCATTGAGCGCATAGACACCATCACGGATGACCAAGCTTGGCATCAGTTCGCCATCATTAACCATCAAAAGGATGTCAAAGAGTTAGTCTCACCTTAATGGTCCGAGTCTTGGTGATGTCTTTCATGGCTTGTTCAATCCATTTTGTCTCACATGGGTACATTTGCAGATTGTATGTAATGTCTTGTCAAGTGGAAGTTCAAGTGTCGATAGTTGGATGTAACAGTCATAGAGTAGATGAAGAGTCATGAGGGTGGATGAATTGTCACAAAGGGGAATGTCAAGGGCCACCCCACAATTTGCTATAAATAGTCCCTCATAACTCATTGTAGAGGCTTTTGGTCAGCCAAGGGTTTGATAAGACTATCTTAGAGAGAGCTTGGAAAATATTGTAACGCACCTGTGCTTCTCCACTGTGAAGAGCTAGTATATCTCTTTGGAGGAGCAGGCAGTTGTGGTTGTAACATTCCACTGTCAGAACTAGTGGTTTGACATGGATGTATTGTATGATTGGAACTTACACTTATTAATATAACAGAGCCAACACATTTCATGCATATGTCATATTGTATTCTAGCTATCTTGTTTACTCTAAATGGTATATGTATATATTTTCTTACCTATGCATGTATGGACTACTCTGTATAAGTATCTATGAATCTTACTAAAATCTGTTAATTGGTTTAACCATCACTTTGGATTGTTAACTCACTTTCTTTCCTGTCTGTGATGCATCTTTGCTCGTGTATTCCCTTCCATTCTGCGTCCTATCACAGGTTTCCAAGGGGTGCACTCACCCTAGTCTCCGTGTGTTAGAACCGTTCATGCACCTTCCTTGCCTCGCCACAGATCTCACACCCTTGCTACAAACAGGGACATCTTACTTTCCTCTTTGCAAAACCACGATCAAGGAATTACCATACGACCACTGTTGGACTCCTACACTAAACGGTATGAGTTATAATTGGGACTTCTTCACAGGAAGATCCCCTGACATGTTGGTGGGTCTAGCACCATCAACATTTCTAGCAGTAGAAGGAGGGCCAGATGATGAGTTGTGTCCTCTGATCTAGTTTTAAACATTTTCATATATATCATGGAGTCTTGCACTCTACTCCCTTCGCGATTTTTTTCGCATGTTGAATCTATTGCCATCACGGGAGAGTTCTTTGATCTCTTGTATAAATTCATGTATGATGGTGAAGGAAAAGTGGCCTGGCCTGAGTTTTTACATGACTTCCTTTCCTTCCTTCTCAATGATGATGGATATTCTAACAAACAGGCCAATCTGTTTCTTGCATACACACTTCATGAATCTCTACATCGATGGTTGTGTGTCCTATCGTTTGACAACATGCACTCACTTCAGCACTTCTATGATGTCATTGAAGATACATTCTATCATTGTGATCCAAACTGTATTGACAAAAAATTGTTGTTGGCTTAATGGCTTCTGACTCAGGTTCAGAGTTAAGTTTTCCAAACAAATCCCTACACTACTAGCCCTTTCGACATCAACCCACGGAGTGCGGACTAATGTCTCACCTGAAGCAGTATAGGGGGATGTTGAAACCAAGTTTCCCCACCTAGAGATGAGCGTGATGTCATTTTATGCCCTAAACCTACCTTTGCATAGATTGATAAAACCTTAGGGCTATTGATATAACTTCCCTTAATCAGATTCTATACCTCTACAAAGGTCTACGATTGTCTTTTGTGGACCCTAAATAGGTGACTAAACCACTTACACACCTCTTTGATTACTCCTAACTTCATATTTACCCAGATCGACTTAAGTGTTCAATAACTTTAACATGCAACAAGATATTCTTTGCATAAACAATTATTATTACTTGCGTTCATATGACAATATAAATCATGTAAAATCAGGCATCAATATGGTATTAGTTCATAAAACCATCATTCATCATAGCATAGAAGAGCATTCATTCATAGAAAAAATATATTGACAAAACATAGGAAATGATGTAATAACTTTTTTATTAATACTTCAGTTCTTCTTACGGACTCAAGACTTCCCAGTGCACTCAAATATAGGGATCCACACACTTGGCTGCAAAATCTACTCTAGGCCTTTACTCACATAGCTGCAGAGCCTCTCTCCCACTCTAAGACTTCTTCACTCCTTCTTCTACTAACCTAGTACATTCGTCTTTTGTTCTTGGTTTTATGCCTTAGACTCTCTAAGACTCTCCTACTTATGCAATCCCATGGTCCATGGACCATGGGTGAATCTACTAAAGATGACACAATATAGATAAAAGAAGGGTATAACCTTTTATGACACTTTGTTATCTACATGCTCTGTGACCATAAATTGTAGAGACTTTACATTCTTTACAACAAAAGTTAGGCTTTCTTCACCAAAACTTGGGCTTTTGCCCCAAAATTGACCCTAGGGGACCTTGTCCCAGCAGGCCCCTAGCAAAAATATCATGACTCGCCCCCGAGTCACTCTACTGGAGTGAAGATCTTACTGCAAAGACTTCCCAATTATACTTGTGCTACTTCTACCTCAGTCATGCTCTGCGTGGCTACCTACCTGATCTACTCCACCAATTGCTCTATTGTTCGTCCTGTGTTGTCTTCCTTTATCTTCTACTATCTTCGCTGTCGACTTGCCAACTTTTCCTCAATGGTGGAAGAGATAACATAGGCCTCATCTAGCCAAGGCCCTAATCTCCCCTTGAGGACCCCCTCCTTCCTTTACAATGCCTCCACTTGTTCAAGCAATTGTTTTGCCTCATGCAGCTTGGCGAGCCACTGTGATATAGTGACGATGTGTTTCGTCACTCTTGCTTCATCATACTTCTCCTGTAATTCATTGGCTTCCATGTTCAACCTCTGCATGTTAGGATGTTCCTGGAGCACCTTGAATACCTCCATGGACTACTCAAGGAGTGCGGTGCAATCCACCACCATGGTATTTACAGCTATAACTCCATCCTTTACTGTGGCTTCGTGCTATTATCTAGTCTCTAGTGGAGTTGAAGGTTGTGACTTCAACTTGAGCTCTGTTATCTTTAGGTTCAGCTCAAACTGAACCTTGGCCACTTATGTTTTTGCATCGTGCACACCTACGTCCAACTTCCTAATCTTTGTGTCCACTGGCACTTTCACTAGGATATGCAGTTTAGGGACTGTCGTACATGCCTCGTCCACCACAGCTACAGTTTGTTCGTTTTGTGCTTGAAATTTCTTCCAGGCTTCTAAGGCTACTATTTTCTTGACGAACTTTTGTTCGTTCTTGACCTTATACTCGTTGATCATTCTCAGCATGTGTTGGGCCTTAATCTCTGTGATCACACCTGCTTGCAGTGTGTGAAGGAACTCACTGGGAAGCACATCCAAGTTGAGGCCCACATCCTTCAATGTGATGACAATAACCTTGTCAGTGAGCACCTTGTCATGCGGAAAGAGTTATTTTTGCAGACAAACCTAACCTCCCTAGGAGTCTAAGACTCTCTAGTGACAAACAAAACAAACAAGAGCAATCCTTCTCTAAATATACATTATTCTATGAGAAACTAAGTGTTGTTCGATCCTACCTCAAATCCAACGCTTGTTGTAGCAGTCCAGCCTTGCTGATCCAGATGAGCTCCTCCTTCACTTTAAGACCTGCATACACTAACAGTCAAACGATTACATAACACCTGAATATTTCATAAAACAAAGCATATTCATCATATAGACCAAGGAGTACATGAAATAATTCATTAACAACAAATCATTGAGAAGAATGGACTTATTTGTATTAAGGAAACAGAAAAGGAACCATTACAACCTAAGCCTTGGTGTTGTGCAAGCTCCTCCCAGGGTCCAACAAGAGATTTCCTCTACTTTGACAAGCTCACCCACTTCCAATATGGCAACAAGAAAGGATAGTAATCTCTCCTCACAAGTCAACAAATGGAAGTCCTAATTCCAGCAGCATTTACCCTATATAATGTTCAGCTTTCAACTTCCCCTCCTTTGGCCCAATGCCTGTATTTATAGTATTCTAGAAGAGGTTATTCAGTTCCAACATCAATGGGATACTCCCTCTTTTGGATGGGGTAGCTCCTCTCTTGATGGGATAGCTCCTCTCTTGATGGGATAAGCTCCTCTATCATAGGGGTGCATGAACCATCTGGAGGCGCTCAATACACGTCAAAAACTCTTCTAGAAGGCTCTAGAAGTGACCACAAGTAACTTTTTAAAGATGAAACTTGCGCTTTTTGACCTTTACAGGGGTACGCACCCTAGCTTTAGTATACAGAGCGTATTACTACGCAGGTCTAATGTATATGGAGTGCGTACACGCAGGCAAGGTAGAGAGAACCTGCGTACCCAGAGATAAACATGTTTTCAAGTGACTTTCTCTCTTTTGAAGTTTTGACATGAAGAGCAGAGGTATGGGGCTTGACAAAGAGGACAATATGGCTATTGATGGGGCCATATAACTGCAGATAGTCAAGGTGACAAAATTCAGTGTAACAGATTGCCCCCTAAAGTACGAAGCCTGTAATAGATAAGGGTGTTAAGTCATATAAGAAGGGTGAAGTGCTTTATCATTTCGAGGATCATCTTGTGAATAGCCCGGTTGGAACCTGCAATTTTCAACACAAAATACATGTAAAATATCATATCATACTGAGGTAGGCATTCCCATACTCAGATCAAAACTTTAACTATTGGACTAACTATTCTGGTACAAGAAAAATTTCATAATACATCATAATCATAGACTCTCGTAGACACAGCATGGACACAGCCATCTGTTTATGATTGGTCTACAACATAATGAATACAAAACTCCTCGCAGCCTGGATGGTGGAAACTAGATCCAGGGTCTTCACCTCTACTTCCCGAATTGGTACGATTCTAGCCATGTGAATAAATGAGTCGATGTAGAACATGGTAGAAACCACTTGATTACCAGCCAATGATGTAAACTATTAACAAGCATGAGAGAGACCACCAGTAACGTCAATGGTTCTCAAAGTACCCAGCACAATCCATGAAATGTGAATGAATGAGTCGGTGTCGAACATTTCATGGAATCCTTCGATCGGAAGTCAATGATGAAAACTGACGTCGAAGGCGAAAACCTGCCATTGATGTATGCAGACCTCAAGGTATTGACGATTTCTAAGTCAACTCTCTAGATAATGTGCTGATGTCGATAGAAAGCGACTCGTCGCAAGCAAGCCCACAACACGAAATCATAGTTCAAGTTGAAGAAATGTTGCTAAGGACTGACTCAATGATGACACAATGAATGATAGGTATTCTGCAATTAAATGTTTTGTTTCAGACCTCTTGAACACATAACGACACAACAGATGGTTTGGTGATAAATGACCCAAAGTCGACTCCCATAACCCGGCTAAAAAGGTCAAGTGATCTTGGTCAACTGTGAGGTAAAGGATTTCCCAACCCAGGTGAATGAACAAGTGTCGTGTTCAAGAGTGGTAGTAAGGTTTTATTTCTGAGACAAAAGGATATCAAATAGGCTCATTCTTCTCATTTTTCCCCCACCATTTCTGGCAAGTACCTCTTTATTTTTTTTTACAAGCTTGAGGAGGATAACATATGCTTGCTTGTAAGCTCATCCTTCGGATGAGTCCAACTTAGTTTTTGATGCGAACCCTAAGAAGGAGTGGTCTGTTCCTGTTTTTAATAGAACAGGTCCTTTACTGTGAAATTTTTAACGAGTCCAGTATAGGATAAACTCGGCGCTTTTCATATTTAGAGAGTCTGAAAAACTTAGAAGACTCCAGATTGAACTTTTTCGTAAATTTGTGTCTCCTAAGCCCGAAAAAGTATAAAATAATACCTAGGAGAACCACTTGATCTTGCGACCAAGGATATTTTCATAATTAGTGTCTTTGACCTGAAAAGTAAAAGCGATCAAGGACACGTCGTTTTATTTCCAATATCGAATTTGAAACGACAAAAATCCGGCAACCTTTTCTTGTTTTTACGGTCAGAAAAGGGCTATAAGGGGACCGTCTTTT
>APFE031244455.1:0-18200 GCA_000404065.3 Pinus taeda | reverse complement strand
AGCTGGAAATCCTTTCTGAAAACAGAGACTTCATCTCAGCGCACATCATGTTATACCACTGAAAAGAACCAATTTCAAAGGCAACCAGAAGTGGGCAGCTTGATCAAAGGCAAACTGTGGCGAGGTAAAGCAGCGGGTAGAGAACCATAACAGAGAAAGATAGAAGTGAACCATTTGAGGACTCGATGGACTAACACTCTCGGCTCGACAACCCTGGGAGATCAGTACCTCAACACACACAATGTACCAGGATCTAACGCCACGACCGTTGGATTTGGAAGAGACATCTGCACCATAGAACCGATGCATATTCCCACGTAATGATTCCAACTGGAGGCTCCTTGACAGTCGAACCATGTATAACCCTAGGCATACGACAACCAGGGTACCAACTGGAGGCTCCTTGGCAGTCGAACCATGCATAACCCAGGGCTCTTAATACTTAATATATTTTAATTTAAATCTTTTATGTTAAATTTATTAACAACAAACATATATTTAACTTAATTTGATTTCTTATAGGTTTAAGAATATTAAATTCCATAAGAATTTTAAAATGTTATGTTATTTTACATGGGTTAAGGTTCCATAAAAATAAGGTTTGAAGTTGCTTTTTTGAATTGACTTATTATTGATCTAGTTGTTGTACTATAGGTAGTGTATCTATTTTATAGTAAGTAATCATTGTACTATAGGTAGTGTCTAGTAATTTTTTAAGGAGCATTCATCAAAACAAAGAAATCTAATGAACCATAATAAATATCATATTTATTGAAGGGATTTTATCATCATAAATTACCAAAATGTAATTTCAGTGACTAATAAAATTCTACTATTACAAATAGATAAAAAAATTCATTCCACATTCATATACACTTCAAGGTGTAATGTGCTATTCTTTAGTAATTACACCTTATTATCTTGACATCTTTGCTTATGTAATGACTATCAATCCTTCACTCTTTATTTGATTATTGTGATTTATTGTAATTGTTTTGCATGTAGGTAAATTATTTAAATAAAAAAGCCTCCAAAAAGGAAGGGTCAATCAACTATTTTTTTTTTTTATGTATATTTTAAAACATCAAAGACTTATAATTTTAAAGATATTCCATATATACCTCATTTGAATGATGATGCTAATGAAGATATGAATGAAGAGTATTTTGTTGATATAGAAATTCTTGGCAATAAAAAGGAAGGACACGGTGGTGGATCTAGTAGTTCAGGGAGGAAGGCCTTCTCAAAACATGAATTCTGAGAAGAGTGGATGATAAAAAATCCTTGGGTGTATAGTATCAATTTTGAATATCAGAGGACTCATATGAAGTGTAAAATTTGTGAGAAATACAAGGCTCAAGGTCCATGGGGTATTGGAGATGGATTTAATACGATTCAATATGATGTTGTGAGAACTCATGCAAAATCCATTATTCATCAAACATCAACTCAGAGAAATTTGTATGACATGAAAGGTTTGAAAATCCCATTAAAGAACACATAGTGGCTATAAGTGAGGCTAATAAGGAAATGGTCAGAACTACCATTTAGTTAGCATATTTTATTGCAAGAAAAGGTATTTCAATTTTTACTTATGAAGATCTTTGTCATATTCAAATGCATCTAAAGACACCTAATATGCCTTATCGAGTGGAGTATTCTTCCCACATAAATAGAAAAGAAGCTACTAAATTCATTCACTCTATATCAAATTATCTTGAAGAAGTGAAAACTAGAAAAGTGTTAGAAAAGTATGGATAATGGTTTGGAACAACACCTTGTTGTGTATTCTACATATCTAGATTTAAAAGGTTTGGCCCTCCAGTCACACAATTTATGAAAATGATTATTGTTCCTAGTGGAAAAGGAAAGACTATATATGATACCATTGTTAATTTAAAGGAAACAATGTAGTTGGAAAATGAGAAACTAATAGCGGTTTCGACTGATGGTGCCTCATCTAAGGTTGGATGTGAAAATGGATTTGTCACACTGCTAAAGAATGATTTAGCAAATTTGATTGGCACTCGTTGCATTTCACATATTGAAGCACTTGTAGCATCATATGCTTTGAAAAAGATACCTGAGTATTTGTATGTTGAGACAATAACAAACAAGGTATACTCATGGGTTGGAAATTTAGCAAAGAGAAATAATAAGCTCATTTCCTTATTAGAGATAATGGAATTAGAATCCTTGCAAGTTCTTCAAAACCATGGGATTCTATGGCTCTCTATTTTGAGCGTGTAGAAGAGAGAAAGAAAGAATTCATTGTATCATAAGGCAAGGATTTTTTTAATTCAATTTTGTTTAAAAATGCTTGCTGATGTTTTGAAGGAGTTGAATAATCTAAACGAAAAATTTGAAGAAGATAATGTGGATGTCACATTTCTTGGAATACCTATTAACCATGCACTAAATACTCTTAAAAGATATTTTTGTATACTAAATTCTTTTGTAGAAGGTGTTTTACATCTTACTAAATTTTTGAAAGACTCCAAAGATGGTTTCCTTGAAAATGTTGACAAAGAGGGGAATACCCATAGACATGATTTTTGTATATTTCAATCCATGATGAACAATTGTCACAACCAATGGTAGCTTGCATTGAGGGCTCCCTTCAGAGTTGCATACAACTTACAAGAAATTATGACCAAGCATTGATTGAGAGTTTTGATTCAAGATTTCCAGATCTTCATCTTTTTAATCCAACAAGTTTGCTTTGTCCTTGTCATTACTCGTTAGGTATTTATGTCAGAGAAAATAGTGTAAAGCATTGGCTTGAAATACTTTTTTCACATTTGCAACATAAAACATGTAATGAAGGTGAAAATGTACTAATGTTTGATATTACAACTTGTAAAAGAGAATTATATCAATTTATTGACGTGGTTTATTTGAATAGAGAAATATTCTTAATGGAAGATGCATGGAAAGTATTTTCTCAAACAAAGATTGGCACTTTAGGTATCCAAATATGCTAAAATTATGGCAGGCAATGCTTGTCATACCAATGAGCACCGTCGCATGTGAATGAGGGTTCTCTAAGGAAAATATGATCAAATGTATAAGGATAATAAGACTGTCAATTAACACACTTGATGCATTGATACATATATCATTAATAGGTTCTAACACGACAGAGGTTAAATGGGAACAAATTTATGAGATTTGGTAAGTTGCAAAGGCAAGAAGGCTTTTTGACATGTGAGGATTAAGTTATATGTTTTTTTACTTTGCACAAAGTTTATGTGTATATATATATATATATATATGACTTTTGTTGTCCTTTACTATATGTATATTTTTGATGAAGTGAATAAGAAGTTTATAATATCTAGAGATGTGATCTTTCTTGAGTCTTCCAATATTGACAATGTTGTTGAGTGGCAACTTAATTGTTTGAATAGGTTCAAACATGAAAAGTATTTTCAAGAGTTTGATAGTGATATTCCACATCTCCTTCTCTTAGCTCTATACTTTCTATGAAGAGCCTTGAAGAAATCAGGTTGAAGGAAATTCCTACCCTTGCTTTGTCAGGAAAGAGCTAAGAGACTACTAGCAACAGGTAGCCAAATTTGTTTAGTGAGGGTACATGCCAGATACAAAGCAAGGATTAATGCAAAGGAGTGTACTAACTATATACATATCATTAAACATATGTCATCCCACATAGGATGCCTTGCATCGTGCCTGGTTAGTCGTAAGATCATGTTGGTCACAACCTCTGTAGCTTAAATAAACAAGTGGTATTTCTCTTCATCTTCTAAGCTATGTAATAAACAAGTGAAAGGGAGCAAGACACGTACAAGAAACAATGGAATGACTTTCAGTTCTTGCAACCATGCATTTCATTGAAGACAGATTGATACAACAACGATAAGCAAACTTTTAAGCTACAATAAGAGGTGTATTTCAAAATATGTGCTTTGTTTTCCATACCTAGCCTCCAAAGGGTTATGCATCAGATGGAGTCTTCATGCGGTCCCGATATTCTATCATACCTTGGGTTCCTTGGTCTACTTATTTTTATCCTCAGCTCCTTGAGAGTCATCTATCATGTCATCTTTCTTCGTGGCCCCTGAGAGACATAATTGTGTATTTTCAGCAAGAAGTGAATGTTGCAGAATGAGGCCCTGGGAGGAAACATTTACAAATTTTTAGCTGGATGAAAGGCACTACTATTGGATGAGGTCATGGGAGGACACATCTATGCAATTTCAGGATGCAAGGCAGACTAGGTAGTCAAGGGAAAAAACTGCATAGTTGCTGGAGACATTGGGTTCGGGATGAGGGAAGGACATTGGAGGAAACCACTCCACATTTTTGAATGCTAAGGGAGGTTAGGATTTGTGTGCATTGCACAATTCCAATAGGCAAGGGAAAATCTTGAGGGTTACGTATGTGAAGTGCACAGTTCAGGAAAGTTAGTTGAGGCTAGGTTGATAAGGATACTCCGAAATTTGGCTAAGTGTGGGAGCAGTGGAACTGATGTGAACAATGATAAAACTTGACTACGATCACACACTTGAAAACTTAGCGATACAACATAAACCATCTAGAACATATAACACATACTTCGCTTAATGAAACAACGTTTGTGGCATCTTACGACAAGTGTGTCTCCGATGATAGACTTTGGGATGATGATAGATTGTGTGAAATGAGTTTGAAACATGTCTATGTGGTGAGGACAACCCATTCTCATAAATATTTCCGCTTGAATCAAAACAAACCTCCCTTTGCATGACAAGTGATAACCCACATGCCCAAAGATGACAGATTCTATGTAAAAACAAAAGCATGAATGACTCTTAAGATCGAAAAGGGGAGATTGAGATCATGATCAACTTACAAATAAGTGACTAAGGAACGATTGATCACAATATCCATATTAGGCTCCAAAATTTAAGTGCAGACCAAAATTTTCGAGGGTGTTGCGGCCGCTACAATTGAGACTTCACCTTCTTGGTAGCTTCTTTTTCAACCAGTGCCTTGAGTTCTACGAACTTGGAGAATGCCTCATCTTTCTTCCACATGAAAAATATCCAACACTTACGTGAGAAGTCATCAATAAAAATGACAAAATATTTGTGTCTAACAGTGTAGATTGTCGAGAAAGGTCCATAAACATCATAGTGGATCCTTTCTAGGACTGCATGTGCTTTGTTGTCCTGATCATGGAATGTGGATTTTATGTACTTTTGTAATGTACATACTTTGCATATATCCTATTGCTTAAGTACTCCTTTACATATATCCTATATCTTAAGTGCTGCTACCCACTTTATGTGTTGGAGTTCCCTGTAAGATCTAGTTGATCATGTTAATTAAGATCTGAGAGTCCCCTTCAATTATGAGTGGGAAGAATATATTGTTCTAAGCCAGGAGAAGTCCTTGCCAAATTCTTTGTAATTTGACCGAGTTGTTTGTATCCCAACCTATTGACCCCATGAATGTTTGGAGAACATTACCCTTGTGATTTCTAAATATTCCCCCAAATCCTGCTTTACCTAGATTTCCCTTTGACGCTCCATCAAAGTTGAGTAGTACCATGTGTGGTGGGGGTGGAGTCCATTTGTCAGGTGTATCTCTAGAGGGAGGGATTTTCCTTAGGTGTACCCGCTCATGGTTCCACTGAAGGTTCCAGTTCAGCCATATATTTTGTTCCTGTGGTGTGGATGGGAAATCATCATCAAGCCACGTTTGGAGCATCAAGGTTTCTCGTATGTTTTGACATATATTGATCCATAGAACTTCTATGGGAGAGGAATGGTCTTTGATGATGCGGCTATTTCTCTCTTTCCAGATTGTCCACATGAGGAAACCTAGTATTAGCTTCCATAAGGCGTTTAAGATTTTGCTTTTATAAGGGTGAGGTGCCCAAGAATGAATAGTGCTAGTTGAATTCTCCTTATTTTGTCCATCTCTTTGACATCTGAAGTTAACCTTCTCCCAACGTTGGGTTGCTAACAGACATGAGTTTAGGAGATGTTCCTTAGTTTCTTTTGCCTGTTTACAATTTGGGCAGATGGAAGGTCCGTGAAAACTCCATTTCCTTAGATTATCCCAAGTAAGGATTCTATTTTGGCACAGCAACCAGAGAAAGGTGGAGAATTTTGGCCAAATTAGTGGTTCCCAAACTTTGTGCTAGAGGATATCCTTGATAGTATGGTCCCTTAGTATTATATGATATGCTTCCCAAGAAGTGAAGGTACCTCTCGTTTCATAACCCCATCTGATGATGTATTTCTTATCTGATTGACGAATTTTCCTGTTTGAGAGTTCCGTATCTAGGCTATCTTTGATGGATTGCATGGCTTGCCCAAGAATGAGGTTTGAGCATAACCATTGCCTATAACCTTGGTTGTGAACTTCCTCCCAAAGTTGATTTACTTTGATCGTCGGTTACTCTACCCAATCCTGAAGCTGGTGGGGCGTGAGTAGGTCCTTCATTTTTGGTCTTTGCTGCTAGGAGTCCTCCCAAAACCTCGCATTATCTCCATTCCCGATTTCCCAAAAACTGTGTTGTTGGATTAGATCTTTATGTTTTTTGGCAGCATTCCAAATTAGAGAGCCTGTGCCAACTTTTTTGAGCTGAATTAAATCATCCACTGGTCTATTATGAGCATACTTAGCTGTCCAGAGGATTGCCCAAGGAGTATATGGGTTCGAGAGACATCTCCACCTGATGCGCGCTCCCATGACCTTGTTGCTATGCTGAGGATCCCGTAATGCAGTGCCTTCAGAGGATTTTG
This sequence comes from Pinus taeda, assembly GCA_000404065.3. NCBI lineage: Eukaryota > Viridiplantae > Streptophyta > Pinopsida > Pinales > Pinaceae > Pinus > Pinus taeda. The sequence goes on along the minus strand of APFE031244455.1, from coordinate 11,442 downwards.
GGTGACAAACTGTTTCCCACTTTACCAGAGCCCATTTTCTTTTTTGTTTCGTATTCCCCCATAAAAAATCCCGTTGAAGATTTTTGATTGCTTTAAGAACCCATTTGGGTGTTGTCAGGACCGTGAAGAGGTAGAGCAGCATAGATTGCAGCACTGCCTTGATTAGAACTAGGTGACTCACCATATTGAGAGCTCTGAAGGTCCATGAAGAGATACAGGCTTCCAGTTTTTCTAGGAGAATTTTCTAGGATGAGTGCTTTAAGGTAAAGGCTGTCATTGGAGCTCTCAGGTATTTGAAGGGCAGAGATGCAATCGAGAAGCCCAAAATTCTGGCTATGGAGGCTTAAGTGATGGGAGGTGTGTGAAAGAAGAAGACTTGAGATTTTGATTTGTTAATGCAGGTGGCAAAGGCATCCAAAAAGTCAGATAAAATTGATTTCAGCTTACGGGCTTCTTGGACCGAAGGATGACCAAATAACATATTGTCATCCACAAATTGCTGGTGGGTGAAAGCGGGGGTATTCTGGAAAGAAAGGCCACGTAATTGTTGGTTTTGAAGGGCATCTTTGATGTAACGTCCAAGAACTTCCGCCATAATAACAAATAGAGAGGGTGAGAGAGGGTCCCCTTGTCGGATACCTCTGGACAGGTGGAAGGGGGTGGAGGGGGTCCCGTTGACAAGAATTGAGAAAAAGGTAGAAGTGATGAGACTCATAATCCATCTTACCCAAGGGGGGGTAAAGCAAAAGGCTAGCAGTATTTTTTGAATATATTTCCAGCTTAAAGTATCGAAAGCTTTTGAGAGGTCGATTTTTAGGAGCATACCCACCTTTTTGGTTTTCTTTAGGGAGTGAATGATTTCATGAGTGAGAATTATGCCATCGGTGATCTGCCTTCCTTCCACATAACCTGATTGCTCTGGTGATATGAGAAGAGGAAGCAGGGGCTTGAGGCATGTGGCGATCACTTTGGAGACAATTTTATACAATACATTGCATAGTGCAATAGGTCGAAATTTGTCCTGTTGTAGAATATTCTTTATTAATTGTCCCTTCCCCGGGCTGTTGAGCCCTCTGATGTTCCATGAGCTGAGCTTCATGATTCACAATTGGGAAGGGGATTATAGTATTGGTGAGCATGGAGTATCTTCCAGATTCCACTAGCATCTCCCCTATGCGGATGGTTCTCTGAAGATCGATTTTCCATCCTCGTTTCTTGTTGTCTTTGAAGATATTTCTTCCATCCCACTAACTACTAGTTTGGACACCTAATGATCTTTGCTTCTGTGCTCTTGAGAGAATTACTTCTAAGTTCTCTAGCTGTCGCTCAGGAATTTTGTCATATTCCTTTTTCTTACAAGCCTGTTCAAGTCCCAGTATATCTAGATCTCCGATGTCAAAGCTCTCTGATTCCTCTTCCATGTGTTGTACTGTTTCCTGCTCTACCTCTGTATCATCTACAATCGTGAGCTGCATCTGAGTGCTATCTACCTCCATATCTTGAGCAGTCATTTTTTGCATGTTACTGGGAGAGGGAATTTTGGTGTCCGCGGGTTGCTTAGAAGTGAGGGCTTTCTTTGAGCTTGATGGAGCAGAAAGGGCGGAAGTCTTAAGAATGGATTCAGGTTGTTTCTGATTATCTAAAATATGAACCTCCAGCTGGAGCAGGATTTCAAAGCTGTTGCTTGTTGAAGGCAAGGAGGTGCCGGCGACAGGATTTTTGATTGAGGTAGAGGGATTTTTATGGGTCTTTTTGCGATTGGGAACCTTTTTGAACCCATCCGAGTCAGATTTGTCCATTGAAAGGGTGGTCATGGATTTCATATTAGAGGGACAGTCTCGGAATAAATGGCCCAGGGCATGGCATTTTCGATAGCGGAATGGTACATGCTCGTAATCTATTGTTTGTAACCATTCATAATCATCATGGTAGAGGCTTACCATGTCCGGGAGAGATTTGTTGAGGTGCATGTATACACAGATCTGCACATAGGATGTGTATCGCTTTAGCTTTGTCTCCTTTGCCACTTTGATGAATTTCCCTAAACCATTCCCAATGTCTCGCAAAGAGTCTTCGTCCCAATACTCCAGAGGGAGAGAATAAAGGCGTAACCACACCGGGGCCCAGCTTAAATCTTCTTTGTCTGGGTTAAAGCGCTCGATCCATCCTCTTAGTTATAGCCCTGCTGCATTGAAGAAATATGGTCCTCCATCCAATACCCTGTTTCGGTCCTCCAGACAATTGAAAATGGCAGTAAAGAAGCCCTTAGGCCCTAACTACAGTGTTATGTGCCCTTTTGGCTTCCATTTGGCTACGATCCAACCGTGCAAAGCTTTCTCCGTTGGCTAAAGGCCTATGAACTTTCCTATCAAAGCATGATCCCTCATAAACTGGATCTGAGTGTTGATGCGCTAACTTGGGAGCTCGATTTTGGATCTGTCAACTGCTACCAGCTTGCAGGTGTTTGACGTCACTCGTAGTTCTTCACTTGTGTTGTTATTCATTGGCGTATTTTCATTCTCTGTTGTTGTATCTTTTGGATGGTCCATCCTGACATTTTCAGTCTGTCGCAGGCCGTTTTCCATATCAGTGGGGGGAGGCATCATGTCCTCCCCCTGAGGGGGTTCCATTGCACGATAGTTGTTCCTTATTGTGTTGTAGCTGCCTTATGGTTGAAGGTTAATGGCAGAACAACGCAGTCTGTGAAGGTCTGCCAGTTGCAGAGCAGCATCAAACCCTAAGCGCTTCGCTCTCCATTTTCTTTTTTCTTTTTGACATAAACGGTTAGTTTTTATTTAAAATTCAACAAATCAACTCCTGAGGAATTTAACACTGAAACCCTATATTTCCTTGTTACAGTCGGCGGGGAAAGAAGATTTTGTTTTTGAATAGTCCGCTAAATGAGTTCCACTGTGAATGCAGATAAAGGCTTGAAAAAGAACTTCAATTGGTTTCAGAATGGTGCCTTGAAATTCCACTGCTTTTGCTTTCCGTGACATAGCTCTGCTTCCTAGCTTGCAGAGAGGAGATCTAGTGCGCTGAAGTGCCGAATCATCCTAAGAATCACTACGTTTTCTCTTTGAAATGTCTATCAGAGTGTTATATAGTGTTCACGAATGCCAAGAGCGGTAAATTGGCCTTGAAGAGGCCCTCGTGAACTCCCCAGCACCTACCCAGATGCAGTAGTGAGTTCCAACAACGAACAGAGATCGAAAATGCCACGGTTGCATTCTGAATTTTCCCTTGTGGATGAATCCACGTTTCCTAACAGCAGCCAGCTCAAAATGGTTTGGTCCTGATGTCTGGAGAATCTGAATCAGCGAAATGCTCAAAGGAGCAGAGGCCCAGACAACTCCAAAATTAAGGAATGCTACAGTTTGATTCAACATCATTTACTAACAGAGATCTCTTGCTCCTGAGAGAGCCTTGGTTGGCTGCCAAGTCCGCCTGTGAGTTTAAATTCCTCAGAACATGATAGAAGGAGATTTTGTGGAACTTGGGCAACAGTAGTCTGATTTTTTTGAGGATGGGGACTAACTGCACCTGAGAAGGGATCTTTTTTTGGAGAGACAAAATGGGGATAACTTGGCCCAGTTTCTTAGCAGGTCCTAAATATTTCCTGGAAGCTCTATTTTGTCAGGTTCTAACATCAGGACACCCTCCCAAACTTCTTGAGCAAAGGGGCATAATAAGAACAAGTGGTTAGCCATTTCTTCATCCAATGCACAAAGCGGGCACCTAGAGGGACCTTCCATTCCATGCTTCCTCAGGTTATCTCTAGTGAGGATACTTTTATGCGTGAGAGTCCAACAAAAGAAGTCAATTTTGGGGAGAGCAGGAAAAGACCAAATAAATTTCCATTGAGTTGGCTCTGGGGGGACGCTAGGAACAACCATCATACTTTTGTAACCTTTTGCTACTGAGTAAGAGCCTGAAAGAGAACCCCACCCTCTTTTGTCCTTAGAAGAGGCCTTTAAGGGAGATTTTCCTTGGAGAAAATCCAACAATAAATTGGCTTCACCGTCCAGCCAATGAGGGACCTCCCCCAAATTCAAACCATCCCATAGACTTTCTGCATCATTTGTCCAATTCGAGATGTCCCAAAGGGTTTCCAGATTGCTGGCCTAAAGCCAAGCTCTGATATTTTCCAGTTCTGCCATCTGATTCAAGGGCTGATCTCCAAGAATAGGTGTCCATCTCATGCTATAAAAAACAAGGCTCCCTATGAAATGCGGTATGGCCACATTCCTTCAGTGAGGCATCTCAGGGTTTTTGGTTCCTCCTGTTATGCCTTGATACCTAAGGAACAGATAAAAAAAATTAGTGCAAGGAGTCACAAATGTATCTTCTTTGGATAATCATACCTCCAAAGAATACCATCTCTATGATAAAGTGAATAAGAAGTTTATAATATCTAGAGATGTGATCTTTCTTGAGTCTTCCAAGATTGACAATGTTGTTGAGTGGCAGCGTAATTGTTTGGATAGATTTGAATATGCAAAGTATTTTCAAGAGTTTTATAGTGAGATTCTACATCTCCTTCTCTTAGCTCTATACTTTCTATGAAGAACCTTGAATAAATCAGGTTGAAGGAAATTCCTTCCCCTGCTTTGTCAGGAAAGAGCTAAGATACTGCTGGCAGCAGGTAGCCAAATATGACAAGTAGTGAGGGTACATGTAAGATACAAAGCAAGGATTAATGCAAAGGAGTGTACTGACTATATACATATCATCAAACATATTTCATCCCACTTAGAATTCCTTGCATCATGCCTGGTTAGTCATAAGATCATGTTGGTCACAACCTCCGTAGCTTAAATAAACAAATGGTAATACTCTTCATCTTCTAAGTTATGTAATAAACAAGTGAAAGGAAGCAAGACATGAAGAGGAAAAACATGGAATGAATTTCAATTCTTTCAACCATGCATGTCATTGAAGACAGAATGATTCGACAATGATAAGAAACATTTTAAGCTACACTAAGAGGTGTATTTCAAAAGATGTGCTTTGTTTTCCATACCTAGCCTCCAAAGGGTTATGAATCAGATGGATTCTTCATGCGGTACTGATATTCTCTCATACCTTCGGTTTCTCTGTCTTCTTATTTTTCTCCTTAGCTCCTTGAGAGTCATCTATCATGTCATCATTCTTCATGGCCCCTGAGAGACATAATTGTGTAGTTTCAACGGGCAATGACTGTTGCGGGATGAGGCCCTGGGGGGGACACATTTACATAGTTTTAGGATGCAAGCCACTGCTATGGGATGAGGCCCTAGGAGGACACATCTACGCAATTTAAGGATGCAAGGTAGACTAGGTAATTAAGGGACAAAACTACACAATTTCTTGAGACAGTGGGTTCCGGCTGAGGGAGGGAGATTGGAGGAAATCACTTTGCAGTTTTGAATGCTAAGGGAGGGAAGGAGATCTTTGAAGAAGGAGTGGGCTGCTCGCTTTATGCCTTCAGAATCTTTAACCACAGTGTTTTGATAGTGAATTTCATTTACTGTTTTGAAGTTCTTGCATGATTCAGCTTGCTTATGGAAGTAGCTTGTATTTTTGTCTCCGGCCTGTAACCAAAGATTTCTGGACTTCTGTCTCCAGAACTCTTCTTCATCCCTACTTTCTCTATGGAGATCTTTTTGCAGCTCTACTTCTTTTGAAGAAGGATTTGAGTTACATTGGAATTCTCCATTGTTAATTGATGGCCTGCTAAACTGTCATGCATCTCCTTTTTTTTGGTGGTGGGCATTTTCAACCTTTTAGCCCACTCCTTGAGCTCCCTTTTAAGTATCCTCATTTTTTCTTCCACAGGATTAAGTGAATAGATGGACGAATAGGATTAACGAGAGATGAATGGTGGGATCTTATCGTAGGGGATTAAGTGAATAGATGGATGGATTGATCAATAAACAAGATTAATGAAAGATGAGCGGTGGAGATGTTATCGCGGAGACTAAGTGAATAGATGGATGGATTAATCAACGAATAGGATTAACAAAAGATAAGCAACGAAGATCTTATCGCGGAGATTAAGTGAATAGATGGATGGATCACGTCAAGTCACGTGTCATCAGAAGGGTAGAAAATGTGCGGAATGATGGAGTGGTCTTCGTACGTGGTAAGCAGTTTCTCGCGTGCCCTCAAAGGTGTAAGTGGAATTCCTAAATTTTACGTGATTAGCCTAAGTGAGTGACACGCAGCAAGAGAAAACCACTTTTCTCATGTGCTATCGATCGGATATCGGCCGTGCAAGAATTCACACGAGATTGCACAATAGCCGTTGGATCATGCGGGATTGATCAACGGTGGAGATCGTCCAAGCTAGTTGGCGATCAGGTGACACGATATTCGTTGGATCAAGCAAGCCAGATCGACGGTGGAGATCAACCAAGCTAGCTGGTGAGTGGGTGACATGATAGTTGTTGGATCAAGAGAGGCAGATCAGTGGTGGAGATTTGGAGCACATAAAGTCAAACATTGAAATGAATACGTCGGCTATGCAACACGCAATTTAACGGTGATTGGTCAGGTTTGTTGTGGATCAGACGGTAAGGAAATCTACAGGTATAATTTGATTAAGACGTGATTTATTAGCTTCCGCTTAAGAATTTCGTGCTGAAGGAAATGAGAATATGCGTGAGATCGTATTACAGAAAGAGAGCGATGGAAAGAGATGACGATGAAATGAACCAAGTACTGAATCAAGATAACAAACTCCAAAGCTCATGCGATAACTAGAAATTTGTGTTTTTGGGGTTTCTGAAGGGTCTCTTCCTCAAGTCATGGTCCCAGAGGGAGGAGGTGAGGCCGAGACACTTGCTGACAACCTTATGGGGATCTTTTTCTCCTTGCTAACATGTGAATTGAAAGAAGGCACAAATGGAAGCAAACTAAAACACAACCAATCTACGCTACATTGTTGTAATGGAAATGCAGCTACTTAAGCAAATGAACAATTAAACGATTAAGCAAATGAACGATTTGACCAAGGTTTTTGCCAAAATTCCTTGGTTTTATCCTTTAATCCTGCGTTAAATGCACATTAGATCACAAAGAAAAATATCCAACTCTAACTCATCTCATAAACAAAATATAATAAAAAATATGCAATAAGTTGTGAGAATAGTTGGTTTGACTAAGCTAGGAGGTGAATTAAGGCCCATATAATTACCCAATGATGAGGATCATCAATGACATCCTGATCTTCAGCTAGAGTTAGTAAGAGCACCTTCACCACATCCAACAGGTTCTCCAAATAGTGTGGCAACACAAGCTGTGTGCCGAGTTGGAGAGATGTACTTTCGACATGACCTAGGTTCAGTATTTGGGATACATTATTGATGAACGGAGGGTGCAGGTGGATCCAGCCAAGATTCAAGTCATTCAAGATTGGCCAACCCCAACCACTCTGACAGAGCTCCGCAGCCTTTTGGGTCTTGCTAATTTCTACCGCAAGTTCGTGTTGGGGTTCTCTCATATCACTTGGACCTTGAGTCAAGTCACCAAAGGAGGAGTGAAAGAAAAATTATCTTGGTCTAAATCTCAATAGAAGGCATTCACAGTGTTGAAACATCCTATGAAGAGTCATAACATTTAACTTGGAATCATGGCCCACCATGATCATCTAATAATTAATTGAAATAGAAATAAACCCCAATTTAGGGATTGGGTGGATCATATGGTGGGACTATTCTAGTGGGAACCCTAAATAAATGACTTGAAAACCCCTTGATTTTCTACCTTGTTGTCATTCATCTCCCAAATTTCTTGTTGGCTACACAAGTCCTAGAAAACATGGCAAGGAAGATGAGAGGGAGTTGACAAGGACATTAGGTTGTCCTATAACATCATAAAGTGCATCCACATGGATGAACATGGAATGGGAATTAAGGTCATAAAGTAGACTAGAGTGTTAGAGAAATAGGGTGCATCAAAATATTTTTTGAGTGTCCCAAAGGGAAATATACAATTCTTATCTCCTCTAAAATACAATATACATTTATTGTGGTGATAGTAACCACAAGGTTCTTAGAACTAGTGGTATAGTGCTTGGTCATGAATGAATATGCGGAAAAGAAATCTAAAGCTTTCGACTCACTGGCATAAAATAGATCATGGGGCCGAATCAAAATTTCAAGGGACATGTCAAGGATCTCCAGTAAAATGGGGTTAGCAGCCAAAGACTACCTTCCAAATAATTTAAGGAGAGTAGGGGATATTTAGAGGAGGCCAACTCAAGAAACCATAAGCAAGAAAAGGGGGAAGCTATCTAACAAATATGGTTAGAGTAGGCATAAAAATCCCCATCCTTGAACGAAATGGTGGTTTACACAGGGCTCGTGAGAGAATATGGGATGGAGGGTAGATTGGCATGGTCAGAAAATGAGAGAAGGGTTTTATCTACTAAAGGAATATGGGATGGAGGTTATGTCTAAGTTCAGGGAGGCTTTTATATTTTTTTACAAGGATGGAGGTGGATGTATCACAACAAAGGAGCTTGGAACAGTAATGCATTCTTTGTGTCGAAACCCCAATGTATATTGGAAGTTGTCCAAATGTTTTATATTCAATAATCCAGTCCTTAATACAATAAACCACAAAAGAGTAGTTCTAATCTGCCTGTAAATGCAACATATTAAATACACCATTCAAAATTGATTTTACTAAGGAGAATCAAAGAAATAGATGAGTATGGTCATCCATCGCCTCCATACATAGTAAACAACAACCAGGCCCACTCTGTCCTTTACTACAAATTGTCCCATGCCAAGATGAAGCCAGAAAAATACATTTACTGATATTCTTAGGCAGACCAAAAATATGAAGCCAATATACAAAGATGCTCTGAAGGACTGCTCGAACTAGAGTCAACTTGCCTCCTAGGGAGAGCCACCTGTGTACCCGTGATAAAAGTATACATTGGATTTTCTCTATAAGTCAGCTCCAATCCTTAATTCCATAACAATTAGGTTGGAGTATAAATCTAAGATATTTAAAATCTGCATCTAGTGCAGTGGAGATAACACCAAAAATATGATAAATATCCAGTATCAATGCACCATCTAGGTAAGAAGAAATCATATGAGATTTAATATTATTCATAAGGAGTCTAGAGACCAATCAAAATAGGTCAATCTACCAAATAGTAACACATCATCGACAAAAATCAAAGGAGTAACTATGACTTTACTACCTACACACTTGCAGCCAAAATTACATTTAATCCATCTACTTCCACACCTGCAACCAAAATTACCGCCCTTGTGAATTTTGTGACTAATTCTTCCAAAATCCAATCTTTTATCCTCAACGTCTTCTTCTCACAAAAGTTGTCATAGATAATTTCCCTCCACCATCCTTGTAGAAATTATGGTGTAGAGTTGCAACTAATCATGAAGTTTTAATCAAAATCATAGGACACAAACCTACTCTAATGCTCTCTGGAAGGTAATTCACAATTTAGAACAAAAATTTCATACATGCAATAAGAAATAACACACATGCACACAAAATTTTTCCTAGGGAAAACAATATACTAAAAACCCCAATGTATGCTTGCATTAATATGATCAATAGAAATGTATTGCAATTTATTTGCTCAATTGAGCACAACCTACAAGTGAATGACCTGTCCCTCTGCTCACTGAGAAGCTCTAACCTAGACTTAGTAAATTTCTACCTCTGCTTGAGCCCATATTTCCTTGTGCAATTCCTTGAGAAATTAAGCCCCTATTATTTAGGATTTTTTACAAAATGGATTGCGAAATTCCAAAGGTTGATCATCTAACTACATGCAACACCTGTACACTCAAGGCTAGTCTACAGTTGATGATACACAGCCTTGGAATCTCCACCACAGCTAGGGAACTAGAATTCTCAATGCATTAGATATTTTAGGTTGATTGATCAGTTAACTGGATGATCACCGAGTTTGACTGAAGTCCCACTGCACAATTGGCCTTCCACTAGTTCCTCAAGCAGTTGGAACTACTTTAATAGAAAACAACTTGAGATATCTAACTTTGATTGCTACAAATTAGAAATCATACATGCTTAACTGAACTCTAACTCCTCCAACTCAAATTTACTGAGTAAACTAGGTGACACAAGCCATGTCACACAAGTTAACTACATCCAAGCTGTTTGTTGATGTGGAAATTCAAATTTTCTCAGTTTAATCAAGGAAAAATCAAATTGAGAATTTCTTGCTACACCTTTCAAGACTCCCTCTCTGCAAGAAAGGGATTATCAACCACCCCTATCCTACACCTACGAAATTAGAAATTCCCTCTTGACAAATCTTTTGTCAAAATGTCAACATGTTACTCCTTTATTAGAATGGAGTGTAGCAACATCATCTGCCTCTAGACACAGTCTCATAAATGGTGATATTGGATATCTATATTCTTGGATCAATAGTGAAATATAGGATTCTCAAAGAGATTGATGCAACTCTGATTATCGCAATTGGATTCATCATCTGACCAAATAGTCCAACAAGTATCTTTCTCATCCATATCGGCTCACATGTTTCTTGACTTGCAGCCATGTATTATGCTTCTGTCTAGCTGAGCACCACATCTTTGCTTCCTGTCATACCAAGAAACAACTATGGACCCAACACTAAAAATTACACTTGATGTACTCTTTTGTTCTAATGGACTTCGTGTCCAATCTGCATCTGTGAAGCCACACAACTTCACTCCCTTTGCTCGTCTGTACCATAGTCCAAACTAGGTAGTGCCTGTGAGGTACTGTAAAACATGCTTAGTTCCCTTCCAAAATATTTTGGTTGACCTAACCATAGCTTGGCTTAGCTCGTTGACTGCACATCACATATCTGGTCATGTGTTCACAAGATACATGAGTGGACCCACTAGCTATCGATAAATGGTAGCATCCACTTCACCTGAAGTAGCATCCTCCTTCCTCTAGTTGTTCGTTAGAGGTGTTTCCATGGGTTTACAACTCTCCATGTAGAATCTTTGCAGTATCTCATATTCATACTTGACTTGAGAGACAAATAATTCCCCATCAGCTTGTCATACTTCCAACCTGATAAATTAGTGCATGAGACCCGTGTCCTTCATTTCAAATTCCCTTGCAAGGTCCTCCCTGTAAGATATGGTCAATGGCTCATCACTAGTTACAATAAAATTATCAACATATAAGACAATAATAAGAAATTTTCCTTCTATCCATATGTGATGAGGTTCACATCTGCTTCACTTATGGTGAAGCCCAAACCGGTGAGATAACTATTGATCTTGGTGTACCAAGCACAAGGTTCTTATTTGAGATCGTACAATGCTCACTTGAGTCTGCACACATGAGAGTCTTGATCAAATGTCTCAAAACATTTTTGCTACTCTATGTACACCTCCTCCTTAATAACCCCATTCAGAAATGTTGTTTTTACACCCATATGGTGGATAT
>APFE031244442.1:0-18918 GCA_000404065.3 Pinus taeda | reverse complement strand
TTAAAGGGTTCAATTTTGGGCCTTTTGTCAGCAAAGCTAACAGTACCAACCAATAATATTTTGAACATCTACTGTCAAATTACAGAGATCTAGATAGTCAACAGTAAAGATCACCCTTCTCACTTAATCAATCAATCAATCAGGCTTAATCTCCTTATGCATTCAGTTCTACTTTCAGATCTAAGAAGACATCATTGACAGACAAAAGTAAACCAACAGCATTGATCAAATAGATCAGTCATTTCTGAATAACAGGGTTTTCTTTTGCATACGCTACTTGGAAGCTTCGAACCAACGTGTATACGTGCTTTCACCAAGATAAACCAAAGTATAGATCTGCAAATACTAGCTTACAACTTCGTTGCTATTCCAGATTTTAGACATATCCAGATCATGACATTTAAAGAATAAAACATGTGTAAGCAATCAGATCTAACCCAACCAATATCAGATCATTTAATGATAAGTCATTTCAGGTCTCATGATCCTGATCCAACATTCAATTCAAGGTGCACACAATATTTTATCTTAAATCATAATCATATCCTCTGCAACATAAAATATACTTCAGATAGAAGTATTGCTAAGAAACCCTTTCACTTGCACACCTGTCCCTTTGATCTTCTCCTCCTTATATAGTTTTGGCCTTTCTCGATACCTCGGACCAAAACAACACTTAGACCCTGTAGTATTCTTGGATGGGATCAAATAACCATTACTCCGCTCAATATTGTGGGCTAATACCATGGTATTGACCCTTGGTATTCTTTAATCCTAAATTTCCTTGATTTTCCAACCCATATGCGCTTTTCGTCTTGTGAAAATGCGTGCATACGTATAAGCTCTTTTTGTTCTGTTAACCCACGTGTATACGCTGCTTTGACAAGGTGAACATGCGTATATAACTTAAACTACCTTACAACATCCTTTTCCTTCAACTTCTTGATTTTGATCAGTGGACCTTTGTTCCAACTTCCTGTTCTTTTGTACCAATGCCCTGTTACCTCTAAATTGACCTGTTACAATGTGAGTTTCTCTTTATCAAATCTGAACTGATCTATGAGTGAGTTGCCATCAAGGACAACACCAGTGTCATAATGCCAACAAATAATATAGTCATTATTGAGGCCATATCATATACATTTAACTTTATATATTCTCCCTTGGGGTGATATTAGGTTATTTTTGTCATCACTTTTAAAAATAGAGATGATAAGGATCTATATTGAAATCTTAGGAAAATTATGCTCAACGAGATTGAGAAAGTTGTGGATGTAAAGAGATAATAATATAGTAACCACATTTTTAGAATTTTTGCATGATAACCCTCAATGCCTTTAGCTTTTCCCTTCGTAAGACACTTAACCACAAACTTAATGTCTTTCATAGTGAAAGCTTTGTGTTGTTAAATTCATTCGAAAGTTATATAAGACATTGTGGGATTCGTACAACCTTTGAAAGTATGATTTCCAATCCTCAATAGCAATTTTACCTTGCTTATTAACCTCCAGAGTTAAGACGAGTCTCCAAAAGTTTTAATGTTCATATTTAAATGAGATTTAAAAGTTTTTTGGGTTTCAATATGCATATTAATGCTTTTAAGTGAAGTTAAGTACTCTTTTATTTTCATAGTCTTTAGGATTAATTTATTGCCTCCCTTTATCTTTTTTCTAAGCCTTGTATTCATCATACCAAGGGTAGGTTCAATTATTCTTCTTAAAATACATAACTAATGAGTACTTGTGCATGTCAGTAGAGAGCTTCATTATGAAATCCTAGTACAAGTCCATAATATCATTAGCAATAAGAAGGAGATTGAATACATTATTTAAATATTTTAGACAAAGTTTTGTTTGTGTTTTATAAAAAAAGTTTGGTTCTTTTCATTATTCATATTATGGTCATTTGATTTTTTATGTAAGTTAAACTAAGGGTTACGATTCAAACCAAACAATTATCTATAATCTCTACATTTTTTATTTGCTTGTTTAAGGGTTTTGATAATATGACATGGTCAACTAAGCTATTACAATGCCCATGGATACAAGCCATTTAGTGTCAAGAAGGCCCTTTCTCATACCATTATAGATAATTAAGTCTTGACAACTACATGGTTTAAGAAAATCTATACCAAATAAGTTTTCAAGTCTTCAAAGTTTCTCTTGTAATTTCATTTTGGATGAAGGACCTCAACTAACCATAAGGGTTTGGAGATGTAGATGTCACTCAAAATTATGGTTTGTTTAATAATAGTCCCTGCACTAAACTCCCCTAATAAAATAATATTACCTTTATTTTCTAAATATTAAATATCAAGCTTCAAGACATTATAAGGGAATTTTTGTCTAACTTGTTAGTTTTATAAAATGTAAAGTTTATTGATGCAAAGTAATTGACTATTAAAAATATTTTGTTAATGTTACTATTAAACATTATAATCAAATGTATTGATTAAAAAAATCTTTCTTATAAAGTTTGACACCTGGAGTAGCTATTTATTTAATAAAATAAGTTATACAACCAATTTTTTTATGTGCCAACATAGATCCATTTTAAATACAGATCTAACATGAGATGAGAGGGATCCTGAGATGAGAGGGATCCAATTTCTTCAGGTGCAAATTTTCTTATGAGCCGATCTTATTTAAATGTTTTGTATAGTTATTTAATTTTTAATTTTTTTAGATTTTTTAGATTTTTTATTTTGGCTTACATGAGCAAAACATGAGCAAAATACCCTTACACATCATATCGGGCTGTAGAATAAGCGTCTCCATTCAACTAGATCTTTTTGTTCCAAATAGACCATAAATAAAAACCACCATTCCAAAAACACAAAATTAATCATATTCCTATACTTTTACCAAAAAAATAAGGTCAATTTTACTAGAATTTGGTCTCAGCATAAATAATTAACAAATGTCTAGAAATAAAGCTAATTTTGTTTTCATTAACTTAGTTCTATTTTAATAAAAAATTAATTATTTTATTTATTAATTAATTTAAGGATAATTAAATATATGATTAATCACAATTTTAATTTGTATTTCATTAATTAATTATAAGTCATATTTTAGTGATCCATACTTAAAAAATTAAAAATATCATATATTTTTATTTCTTGAGTTCATTCACACATTCAAGGCATAACAAAATACTAATTTAATTATTTATAAAAAATAAATATATATTACCAAAATAAAGATGAAGAATTTCCGAGAGCTGTTGATAATTAGGGCTGTTGTGCACACACATACGGGAAATTTCATAGGACTTCTACGTCCTCCCGAGAATATCTGCATGGAGGATGGTAACAACCGCAACAGTAGCTGATCACTTCATAGAACTTGCTCCGATTGGAATCAGTGACCTCCCTAATAACCAGACTCTTATCTTAAATAGACTATAACCAGAGACTTCACGGTGAATTCTGCCTCAAACCCATTGGGTTGACCGTGTAAGTATGTCTGGCTGGATGGCTTGGCGCTAATAACTAGCACAATTACAACATTCTGACAGTACGAGAATCAAGGTTTCTATTATTGACTTCCCCAGGCAATTGAATTTGTCACTATCAATAATTATTGAAGAGGGTTGCTATCGGTTATCTTATATTTGGCATACACAGCACATCAAAGGATCATTAGAATGAAACTACCTACAGTTTGAACACCATCTGAGAACCAAGTTTTCATAATAGGAAAATACAAGCTTGTCTTGATCTCTTACCAGTCTAAGCTGAAACTCCTTGCATCTGCATTCTGTCTAGGTAGGATGTCAACCATCCAGCCAATCCAAGCTGAAGTGTGCTTCTACAACTTCAACTCTCAGCTCCATGAGAGCAGAGCTCTTGACCTGCATCCATTGCTGCCCAATCTGCTCGTCACAGAGAACATGCTTTAGAGATTTCAGTCCTCCAACTGACTCAGGCAGCTTCCTCAAGTGAGAACACTCTCTCATGTCAAGCTCCTTGAGTTTCTTTAGTTGCCCTATTTCCTCTGGAAGTTCTTCTAAGCACTCACATAGTGAAATGTCGAGATATTCCAGCTTCCCAAGTTTTCCAATAGATGCTGGAAGCTCTTTCAGACCTAGACAAGCCAATAACCTTAACATTCTTAAATTTATGAGCTTTCCCAAGTCATCAGGTAGCTTTTCAACGAGGTGACAGTTAGTGATAGACCATTTTTGAAGTGAAGTCATGTCACAAATTCCAGCAGGAAACTCCTCCAAATCACAGCAATGGTCCAAGTTTAAATCTAGTATCAGGGGAAGCTCTAGGCTTGACTGGGCACTGTTGAACCTGGACATATTTCCAAGCCCTTCACATAAGCTCAAAGATAGCTTCTCTAAATTCAGTAAGGCTTGACTGTGCTCTTGAAGTGGTGCAACAATTAACCTCTCTAAGTGGATAGTCTTAAGCTGAGTGAGAGAAGATAATGCTGGTAGACCATTCACTATGGCTCTCTTGGACCCATAATTTAATACTATGAGGACCTTCAGTTTTCTCATAGAACTCAAAAACAGTGGAAGAAAGTATTCGCTTGCAGAAAAGTGTAAAATTAAAGCCTCTGCCTCAGAGAAATTCATGTTGCACCACTGAGTCTCTTCCATGGCACCTACATAGATAAATCACACATGCAAAGTTCAATTAGAACATATGGGTTATTGAACATACTATGAAATCACTTTCTAAGATTTTTGCCATAATGGCCAACACCTAGAAATTTGTTTGTGATCACTAGATGTAGATCACGCAGTGATCAGCTATTGATTATAAGGTAACATTCCCAAGTGACATGGACATGTAATCTTGAGCACAAACTCAATATTGTATGTGAATGCAGGTCGTTTATATGCTGGTAGATCAACAACAATAAATGTTTTTCCCTGAATTTAATTGCTTGACACTGCTAGGTAGTGTTTTGCGTAAAAGGAAAGCAGATAATACAAGCATCCAAGGTACATTATTAATTGGTTCATATATATTTTTTGGAAAACATAAAAAACTGGTATTAAACGTAAAAATATTAGCAGAAGCTTTTAGAGAATTTGGTGATTGGATAGTGCAGTTTGGTAGGAAATGCTTAGAAAATTAAAACTTCATTATAAACAGCCTCAAAATATTTTATTCACAAGGTTCTCTGGTTTCTAGGCCTGGCCCATGACAGCCTGCCTGCATCCTTTGTTGGTTCAACTTCTTGCTTAGCAGGAAACACAAGGGCTAGGGAAAAGAAACAGAAATTCTGAATGCAGCGCTTTTGGCTCCAAATGCTTCAAACAAATAAGTACATACACTTTAAGCAGGCTGCTAGAATCACCCACCTGTGGAAATGGAAACTATTTGAGCATCAAATGCTTGATCCTCAGGCAGCTTACATTTTCTTGGCAAACTGTGCTCCTGACTAGGCATAAGCAACCTCTTCCTATGAACTATACTGTCTCGAGAAGCCAAATATATGGCCAAATGTCGCATTACATTGTGCTGAGAAAAGTACAGCTCAGAGGCACTTCCATAATTGATGGCTGGTCTGCTATTACATCCAATTAAGAAGAAAACACAATGTATAAGATAAAGGAAGCCATGATCAAAGAGCCTAGCACAACAAATAGTCGAGAAGGAACTTACCCGAGATTGCTTATCAAATTCAACAGATTTCTACTTGCAAAGGCACTTACCTGAGATTGCTTGTCAAATTCAACAGATTTCTAATTGAAAAGGCACTTACCTGAGATTGCTTGTCAAATTCAACAGATTTCTACTTGCAAGTTCTAACAAGATGACGAAAGCATCTTGCCAGTCCATTTTTCGCACATAAACCCAAATGTCCAATAATGATTCAGCACAAATTTTTCTATCCTCTGGAAATGATCCCAAGTCTAAGAAGCAAACCCTTGTTTCCTCATCGAGGACATCAATACTAGTTTCCAAGACTCTAAGAAGCCCTTCTTTGTGATAATCTGAGACTGGTTCCCCATTTAAGAGCTTGTTCTTGGCTCTCTCCCATGCCGGGAGAGGCTGACCATGCAAAGAGCTTCCGATTACCTTCAAAGCAAGAGGAAGGCCTTTACATTCTGCTTGCACCTGTGGTTCATACATTAACAACTATAAGTGGAGATTCTATAGATGGAAACTCCATCAAACACGTCTTTTATTGTTAAGGACGTAATTTTCTCATCTAATAAGCTCAACGACCTAAAGTTCATAGTTTTTGTGATAAACATGATTCTATTAAGACCATTCAGTATATGTCTAGAATCTTTATTATTGGAACATTGATTAACAGCAGAAGTATCAGTGTACAAGGAAATCTGATTATAGGGATATGCCAATGTGGTAATAGCTTGTAATTACAAACATATAAAGTGATTGTGTATATTGCAATTAGTAAAATCAACCAAAGTCACAACAAACTTAACACTATAATATAAGGCATTTCAACAGCATTACAGTATTGTCAGAGTTATACCTGCTTGACTAGAGTTTCAGCTGCAGTGGAAGGGATTGACCTCTGTCCAAAAGCCCAAAAGCAGAAAAGGGACAGAGCATCTGTGTCATCTAACAATGGCAATTGATAAAGTTGAGTAGAAGGTGTTTTGGGTATGGTAGAACAATCTCGGGTTGTCACAAGTGTTTTATATCCTTCCCCTTCGAATAACACTTTTTCCAAATCTACCCTTGACCAGACATCATCCAACACAACCAGAGTTGGCCTTGCTTGCCTCAGCAGCTGCTGCTGTAACTGTCTATGTGCATCCTCGACATTCTGAAATTCAGGTTTCTTCCTACGAACAATCTTCTCCCACATAGTCTCTAAAATTCCCTTTAAATTTGGGAACTGTGAAACAGTGATAAAAATGATATTGCTTTGGAAAATCCCTGACATGAATAAACAGAAAAGTGCTTAGATAGAAATTCCATCATCTGTACAAGAATAGGTTAATAGTTTCATTATCAGAAAACACGATCAAGAACATGACATTGAAAAGCGAAAAGCTACAATATAATTTCTGCATGTCTCAACCTTACCAAGTATGGCAATGTCTTACAGGACTCGACCAAGTTGCATATAAACTTGTCAAGTTATACCAATTTTGACCAATCTGACTGATTCTTTCAGTGGCTAGTTTGACTTGGCTCTTTTTTGCTCAAGAGAAGTCAAACTTAGGAGAGTTTGGAAGACTCAGTGGAGTTTTGTATCTATATGGACTCTTGGTAACAACAAATATAAATACCACAACAAACTGCAAGCCATTTGGGATACCCAGGTTTCCGTAGTCTCAACTGAAGAAAGGCTTCATAAAAGAGGCTTTACAGAAGTTGCATCTATTATGGGGATTCGGAAGATGTTGGCTATGTTTCTTGTACGTGCCAATTTGTTAAGAAGGTCTGGTCTTGGTTAGAAAGAGTTTTTACATGTATATTTTGCCACAATTTTACTGGTAGAGCGTTCTTCCGGAGATCCTGGATGTTACCACAACTCTGTCTGGAGTGCTTCACAGGTAAGGATGTTCACTCTCTACTACCTATGGCGTAAGATGTGTGTCAAAACGTTTGAAGACTCGTCAAAGATAGAATAACTTAAATTCGTAAATTCTTCATTTTGAACTCAAAAGTGATTCAATGTTCAAAGCATCTGATTGCCATAAGAAATTATTGTCAAAAGCCACATTAAGGAGCAAGATCTCAAGGATTTGCTCTACTAGAATCAATAGCAAGATCTCATGGACTTGCTCTGCTTGCATTGATGGGTAGGAGAAAGGCTTATTTGATGTGAAGATAACTAATTATGTACTCTTACAGGGATAGCAATCATATCCCTTTTAGTTGCAGGGACAAAAGAGAGATGAATTCTACAGTTTGGGTAGGGGTAGGGGTGATCCATCAACTTTTGCATGTGTCTGTGTGATAGTATAATGAATTTAGACAGAGCATTGGTTGTATTGAACATGGACACTAGCACAAACCTATCTGGATTCTGAACACAGGTCTGAGGTTGTGAAGGATGCATTTCTCAACGTAGAGACATGCAACTTCCGACTTCACAACCTCTAGGTGCATCTCAGACCTGGTTGGATCTGCTTCTGTTAGTAATGTAAGTATCAGATTTTAGCAAAAACAAGAGAAAAAGAAAATATAAACAAGATATTGGCTTTTGCAGCAGCTACCCTGGAACCAAAGCAAAAACGAAGTACCTTTTAGGAGAGAAATGTTTTCAAAAGATGGAAACCCTAGTTACCTTTAATTTCTTGATCATTGAAGAGAGCTAACGCCAGAGTTGTTTTGCCAAGCCCTCCCATACCTTGCACCCCAACAACTGACACCTCTCGCTGGAGCAGTATTCTCTTCAAATTCGAAATGCTTTTCTCCAACCCCCGTACAAAATCAGACTTTATTGATAATTTATAACTACAGGGAGCCTCATCAACAGCTCCATCAAACAGGTCTTCTACTCCTATTTGTTGAAGCATCATGATATTCTCATGGGGATCATTGCTGACCTTGGCCACATATTTGCACATTCTTTCAGTCATCTCGCTCTCATCCACTGACCCCACCTCGTACAAATGGTGAAAATTATTGAGCTCTGTTATGAGATTCTTCAAATCAAGCAATATATGGGGAGGCATTTGGCACTGAACGAAGCCACCAATCTCCTTCTCCAGCTGCTGAATTCGAGAAGTACATCTGAGGTTGTGAAAAGTAGTAAAATGGCTGGTTTTCTCACACTCTTTTACCAGCTCAACGCCCTTCATGAGGGTGCGCAGGAACTCTTCATAGCTGGGATTTTGCTCATTTTTGGGTGCTTCTAGATTCAACAAACATATCTGCTGAAGAGCTTGAATAAGGCCACTGAGCAGCCCATCCAATCTACTGCATGCATTCTTGCAATTAAATCTATCCATCGTGTGATATCGTTCGAGAAGATGTTTTCCTTCCTTCAATATCTACTGGAATTTATATCGCGAACACATATACCTTATTTTCGCGTGCAGATATTGAAAGCATATATACCTTTATATAGCGTGCAGCCAAATGAACATATATATACCTTAGTTAGCGTTCAAGGTATGTTATCCCAAAATCGGATTTATACTTTCGGCAATCCAATGTGCATTGACGGGAGCTTCAGAGTCACAGTACATGACTAGCAATCCATGGGATTATAATGGATTCTGTTTTGCAGGATTCCAGCTGAAGGTAACATTTTTCAAGTGCCATCTGGATAATCCTTTTAAATGATCCGATTTTATTATATCACATTGAAATAAGTTTGTGTTTTTTTTGCCCTAAAATTAAATGGGGGTTTGTTGTGGTTTCTTATGATATAGCCAATGTAAGAAACCCATTGGTAGGGCTTCAGCAGACTCAAACCCTTGGATTTTAGTGAACGGCGATCTGTACTCTGCGTCCCTCGAAGGCTTCTGTGCGGATTCTGTAACCAATTTTGATCATTGGCACGCTTTACAAACACCAGCGTAGAATAGAGGGAAGAATGTTATTATTCTCTTTACACGGGTACAATTCCACACAGATTCGATTTCCAGATAAACCTATTATCAGAACATATATCTTTATATAAAACATTTCTTTAGAAAAAACCTTAAACCTTTCATCCATTATCAAAATTTTGAATTGTATTACTAAATTCAACATAATGATCATGCTTTTGGAGAAATTGCACCAAACTTCAGTGGCATATACACTATTTTCAGCTCCGTATCATAGTTGGATTATTGTTCAATCCTCTGTATTGGCTGCGATGCCAAAGATATGTTGGACAGTCACTGCAGGACATCGACCATCATTTTACTAGGATTTCATGTTATCATCCAGGAATTTCGAAGTCTGGTGGAAGTCCTTGGGTTTACAGAGCATATACTAGGAAAGAATCTAACTGCCACTAGAGAATTATTGGCATTTTGCTGAGAACGAGAACGGAAAGATGTATCTTAACTGTCTGACAAATTCTAACTGCCACTGGAGAATTATTGCCATTTTGCCGCGAACGAGAACCGAAAGATGTATCTTTTAACTGTTTGACAAAATGTACAGATGTAGATCCCAATAACCGTTTGTTGATATGTCAACACGTTAGCTTTGGTTATCAAGTTAGAAGGGGCTCAGGGGCTTTCAGTTGTGATTTCTTTAGTTGAAAAAAAAGGTTCATGCCGAGCAAGAGCAGCAAGATTATGTACCGGGTTTATTCATGATTTTTTTTATTAAAAAACAAAAAATAACACTCTACATAAAGAAACAAAAAATAACACTCTACACATTAGTGTGGTAAAATGTTATGTAATGGATTATGCAATGTAAAATGTTATGTAATGGATTATGCAATGTGTAAAATGTTATGTAATGGATTATGCAATATAATATTATGTTTGAGTAATGTTAAATAATAGATTATGTAATGTAATATTAAGTTTAATTAGTTCAAATAAAAATAAAAATAAAATTAAATGTTTAGGTTATAAACTAGTATTTGACTTAATCATTGTGAGAATTCAATTTAGAGTTTTTAAATTAATATTAAATTAATTGAAACTAATTTCACAATAAAAATAATAATATTTTTATAATATAACAATTATTTGATAGTTTATGAAAATAATTTTTCCAGCATAAATCACATGAAGATACATTTGTCAACCAGTGTGGTTCATGTCAGGATAAGTTGAAGAATCAGATTATGGCTACATGTTAAATAGGGATAGTAGATCTTCCAATGGCTAGGTTTGACTAGATGTATTAGACTAGACTGGACAAACCGTTATGAAGAATCAGATTATGGCTACATGTTAAATAATAGGGATAGCAGATCTTCCAATGGCTAGGTTTGACTAGATGTATTAGACTAGACTGGACAAACCGTTATAATTGACCCACAAAACGGCTAGTTTTGACCATTTAAATTATTTAATAATAATAATATAATTAGATAATAGTTTTATCTTGAGGTGGATATCATTATATTTTATATTGTTTTGGTTTTATATAAAGTTTTAGAATGCTGAAATATTATTTGAATATTTTATGATTTGAATTGATTGTTATTTTAAGTAACATGTTAATCCAATATAGAGTTAAAATTAATCTAGGGTGAATCATAATGATTAAAATGTTAACAAATAATAATAGATCTAGGGATCATAACCAACATAAATTGTATGTATTTAATATTAACTAAAATAATAATGTTAATTATTATTATATTATTATTATTATTATTATAGTAATATTACAATAACATAATTATTCTTATTACCAATGGTTAGGGTGACTAATTAACATAAATCTAATAGAAAAGTTATCTAATGTGAGCATAAACTTATTACTTAAATTAATTAATTATCATATATTAGATAATGTTAACCCATTAGATAGTCATGAAAAGGACTATCTCCTAAACGAAAGGAAAAGAGAATGAGGGAGATCTCCAAAAAGGACCAAATAACACAAATTAGAAAGAAGATTCACTATGGGATAAAAAAGGAAGTAAAGAGCACGTCAATAGTAGAGGGAGGGGAAGGAAGGGGAGGAAACGACTAGGAAGAGAGGGCAGGGATCCAGCAACTACTTATCTTCCAACCATCATCTCTATTGAGATTGCTTGGTCTCCTTTCAATCTCAATGACTTCTCTAAATTTTCGGTGATGGAACTGTGCAATCTTAGCAATAACCTGGGCCTCCTCAATACAAACATGATGTTTAGTCTTCTTTGCATGTTCCGCTAATGCAGAAGACTTGGTTCTCCCATGCTTTAGGTCCGTTGCGTGCTCATTAATCCTTTGATTAATAGAACCACTGGCCTCCCCAATGTAGGGGGTTCCACAAGAACAAGGAATAATATAGACACCCTTCATGACCTTAGGGTTGACAGGATCCTTCAATAACCAGGGTTGACACCATTCGTAATTCCCTCCAATCAGTGAAGGATCCTGTCAACCCTAAGGACATGAAGGGTGTCTATATTATTCCTTGTTCTTATGGAACCCCCTACATTGGAGAGATTGGTCGTTCTATTAATCAAAGGATTAATGAGCATGTGGCGGGCCTAAAGCATGGGAGAACCAAGTCTTCTACATTAGCAGAACATGCGGAGAAGACTAAACATCATGTTTGTATTAAGGAGGCCCAAGTTATTGCTAATATTGTGCAGTTCCATCACCGAAAATTTAGAGAAGCCATTGAGATTGAAAAGAGATCAAGCAATCTCAATAGAGATGACGGTTGGAAGATAAGTACTTGTTGGATCCCTGTTGTCACGCCCCCGGAGCCACGGTAGTCTTTCAACCGTGCTAGGCGAGGTGCGGCACCACCGAACACTTTCTTTTCACCAATACTTATGTTCGTGGACTACGCCTAACCACTTATCCTACTTAGTTTGTGTTTCTCAACCAAGTAAATTATTATGTTCCTTTATACCAATGAACACCCATACACATTCATTAACATCAGAAATTATACATGAAGAACACAATTGCACAGTATAAAGGGAGGGGCTACTTCCTGAACAATGAGTCTGCCCGAATAATATATTATATAATCTTATAATATTACAAAGCTTTACAAGTATACTTGGAAACCCCAAGTTTCATACTTAGCCAAATTTACAATCTTGTCACACCTCTGTGCGACAACCAAGATTTCCTTGCCCAAGGCGAGTGGGCGCGCCCTCACACGAGCTACCTTCTGCACTTCACAACCAAACCTTGTCTTAGTGCACGACGGGCGAGTGACTCCACCAAGTCGCCAAGACACCCCCTTCGCACAACCGGCTTTACCAAATGTCTCACCGTGTACACTTGCACGACGGCCGGGCGCTCGCCCGAGTCACCCAAGAACCTATGCCAAGTCGTTGCACAAACCGGGCACCCACGCCTTCGTTCAATCATTGGGCGCTCCTTCGCACAACCAGGCGCCACACCCATTCACGCCCAACTCCAATCGGCGGGGACCTCTACCCGCGCCCTCACCCAAACCAAGAGATGGTGCTACCTCCGTGCAGTCTTGCCCAAGAGCGGGCGCATCACCTAATCTTGTGCCTTCCTTCTTGCTGCGTCCACGCACTAGATCTGCACCTTCTTCTTCACATGTTGAGCGAGTTCGTTGATCGAACTTGTGATGCCAAATGACATCCAATGTGTGCTTGTTTATACGAGTAACAAGGAAAGGTCGTGGCTGCCCAGGCGACCTGCCCACGCCCTCATCTCCATCGCAAACACTTCTAAAACTCTCATCAGCCATCATCCAAACTCCCACAAGTCAAGTCAGCCTTGCTACGTTTGTTGGTCGGCCCGTGGGTGCTCCTCCACGCTCCCATGCATATATAAACTCCTTGCTCTCCTCCTACACACTTGTATTATGACATAACACCTTTGCACACTAAGTCGAGCTCGCACTTTCTTCGTTTTTCATCGCACTTCAAGCCGGGAGCGCGTTCAAGGACTGCAGGTCCTTACACCTGCCCTCTCTTCCTAGTCATTTCTTTCCCTTCCTTCCCCTCCCTCTACTATTGACGTGCTCTTTACTTCCTTTTTTATCCCATAGTGAATCTTCTTTCTAATTTGTGTTATGTGGTCCTTTTTGGAGATCTCCCTCATTCTCTTTTCCTTTAGTTTAGGAGATAGTTCTTTTCATGACTATCTAATGGATTAACATTATCTAGTATATGATAATTAATTAATTTAAGTAATAAGTTTATGATCATATTAATAACTTTTCTAATAGATTTATATTAATTAGTCACCCTAACCATTGGTAATAAGAATAATAATGTTATTGTAATATTACTATAATAATAATATAATATAATTAATATTATTTTTTAGTTAATATTAAATCCATACAATTTCTATTCGTTATGATCCCTAGATCTATTATTGTTTGTTAAAATTTTAATCATTATGATTCACCCTAGATTAATTTTAACTCTATATTGGATTAACATGCTACTTAAAATAACACTCAATTCAAACCAGAAAATATTAAAATAATATTTCAGCATTCTAAACTTTATTAAAATCCAGAACATTATAAAATATAATGATATCCACCCCAAGATAACTATTTATCTAATTATATTATTATTATTAAATAATTTAAATGGCTAAAACTAGCCGTTTTATGGGTCCATTATAACCGTTTGTCCAGTCTAGTCTAATACAGTCATTTTCCAATCAAACCTAGCCGTTGGAAGATCTGCTATCCCTATTTAACATTTAGCCATGATCTGATTCTTCAATTTGTCCTGACGATGAACCACACTCATTGGTTCGAAATGCGTCGACAAATGTATCTTCATGTGATTTACACCGAAAAATTCTTTTCATAAACTTGATATGGATCACAGAAGCCTCAATTCAACAATTATTTGATACTAGCATATAAATAAAATTTGATCTACAACATATTAAACACTATTAAACATATAAGGAATTTGATTATATCAATTTACATAAATTAAACAATAAACAAAAAAATAGTTGCTTTGATGGCTCGGTTGGGGTGCTCCCAATGGAGCTGCCACACTGAATTTGTCACCCAACCAACTAGGAATGACTTCCTAACCCAAGGAACCTACACAAGTTCTTTAGCCCTCTGAGCCCATGTCCAACAACAGTGGTTGTAGCGTGTCAAAAATAGGTCCAATACTCTCCAATAGATGCAAATCTAAGTTCTACCACCTCTCTCTTGATTCTCTCCTCTCTCCTTCTCCACACCCCACTCCAAAATAACCAAAGACCAAAATCAGACCCTTTGAGAAAACAAAGATCATCCCTCTTCTTCCATTCTCTCTTCTTCATTTTATGCCTTCCTTCCTCATCCTTCCAAACAACCTCTCATGAATGCCCTTCATTCTTCAAGGTAAATTCCTTGAATGCCCCCAATATTTCGGCTTTAATGCATTTGACTTTAACCACTGGCACCTCCTTGAGCCACCCCCTCCTTATCACTCCACCTACTCCTTCTCCCTTAATTAACACTTGGGTGGTTCATTCCCCAACCACCACTTATTAATTAATTAAAATATTACCATTCAATAAAATAATATTATACTCGAAATGTTAATCAATTTATCAATTTAATAATTAAATGAATCATGTTTAAAATGTAATCATTAATTATTAATAATGTTTTAAGGTTAATTAATCATTAATCATGATTAGTAAGTAATCGCACTTAACCATTGATCCAACACTTTAAGCTTTAGAACACTAGTGTATTCGTGAGAGGTGTGGGTATGTAGCTAGCACACATAATTTGTATGTATACTAATAATAATTATTGGAATTAATCACAAAAGTCAATCACTCAGCAAGTAGGCTAACAAGAAAATAGGATTAGGTAGGACATTACATACACCTCTCCTTAAGAAATTTTTGTCCCAAAGTTAGAGTCAAAAGGTTACAAGTAGTTTTGAAGTAGTATGACAATATGGCATAACTAAACAACATAGAGGGAAATAGTAGTGAAATTAAGTCAAGCAAGAATGCCACTTTTCCCATCTAGAGTCTCCAACTAACATATAGCCTCCTATCCTCCCTAACCTACTTTTGTTCATATCCTAGCTATCCTCTACTGCAATATACTATGGCATCGACTATACTAATCTAACCACTAATAGAACCAAGATGGAAGAAGTGTCTCCTATATCGACCTAATCTCCCCAACAAGAAACTGACAATCATCATCACACATCTAGGGGACCATTTCCATCACCGCCCTCCACGATTCTAGGCTTTGAGGTTACATTGTGAGAAATGCCTCCACCCCTCCCTAAAGACTAGGGTCAACACCCTAATATGGACCACACTACAGTGTTAGATGGATACTTGTCATCGAATTATCTAGTTAGACAGTCATGTCACCTACTGTATCTGCACTTTACACGTCATAATAGTGCATATCAAGTAGATACAAAATGTAATAGAACAATGTGCATCATATCATTCCTCATTAGATGTTTTGACATCCCCTAGTCACTAGCATATATCTTGGCTATCATATAGTTCTTTCCAATTTGTAGGTTAGTTATCTATATAAAACAACAAACTATATATAGACAAGTGATCATAATCATCATGTTATTAATTTTTGTATCCACGTACCCATTTTTGTAATTAATATTAGTTTATTAGAAGTAAATCTTACATTAGATAGATCATAACTTTGATAAGTCATTCACTAGATAAATCATATCCAAATAAGCCACAAATCAAAGAAATCATAACTCTCATAAGTCATACACTAAATAAATCACAAACAAGTAGGCGATGCATCAAGTAAATCATATATCAGATAAGTCATACATAAAATATTTTAATCAACAAAACCCAATCCATCAAGTGTTTTGTATAAGTAATTCCATATGTCCAACTAAAATCCATCAATATTACATAGCATTCATAAATAAAACAATATGAAAATACAAATAAAGCCTCAACATAGGTAGCTATCTAAGTGAAAATGGGCGTCACAAATGGTCAAAAAGTGAGGAGTATTTGAAATGTATAATTTCAACATCTTCCTAGGTAGTAGATCTAGGCTATACTTGTCCCATTGGACCTTAACCTGGTCCACCATGCGATGTCGGAGTTGTCGAAATCTACGGTCCAATTGTTGGGTCCCTATAATACTAGTGATTAGCCCATTACTATGGTAGTTGTACCCCTTATTAATATTGTTGTGCCCCTATTGCCTCCATATTGTTATTACTGTGCCCCATAGAATCCCTCTATTGTTATTTTTGTGGCTTTGTATTATTATTGTTAGGTCGGCTGGGTTATATTGTGACTCCTTAGACTCCTATATATAGAAAGGAGGTTTTTCCATTTGTATCATCCGAAAATTGTTCATTTATGTAATGTAAAGGAGGTTTGCCCCCTCGAAGAGGCTGAATTCTAAGGTGTTGATCTATCTTTTTCTATCTTTTCTTGAGCTGGTTTCATAACATTTGGTATCAGAGCTTTGGATTCTAGGGTTTCGCTGCTCCAAACCGGTCATCGTGGCATTTTCGCTATAACTTTTTCTCTGTGACGTTTCAGAAGTCGCAAAAAAAAACCCATTTGAGAAGAAATATCGCTGAACCTTGGATCCAAATTTCAGAGCTTTTCGCGATATATTTGTGGAGATATGATCTGAGGAAGTTGGTCTTTCTGCAGAGTCCTGAATTACATTCGAAACGGGTGACTTGGGAAAAATCGTCATAACTTTCTCTCTGAGCATCGGATTGAAATTTCACAAAAAGGTACAGAAAGAGGACAGACTGTAGTTTCTTCTAGATATTTTGCAGAGCCAGAGGTACAAATAGTGACACGTGTCACTTCATACAAGTTCTCTCTTCTGAAAAGGTCTATAATCAGGTCACTGTGGAAGATTTGGCATAACTCTTCATTGGAGAATCCAATTGGGGTCAGATTGGTGGCATTGGAAAGAGGAAACAGAGGGCTACCACGGGGCACAATTTTATAGCTGTATGTTCTGAAAGTACAGAGATACATCAGAGGAAATATCAAGCTCCTACACAAAAAAAAGTTGTGTAGATTTTCTTAAATTTTTGCTTAAGATTGGTTTGAAAATTTATTTTGAAGGAATTCAAAGGTCTAGTAGAGCATTATTATCGGTAACGGATGCCCCGAGGAAAGAAAATGCAAACACCTAGTAAGGAACCTGAAAGATCTAGCATGACTCATGAAGAAGAGGAAGAAATGCTACATGATATATCAAAATTACAAGACCAAGTGCAAAAAATGTCAGCCTCACAAAAGCTAACAGACGCTAAGATAAATGGCATGGAATCTAAGATAAAGGGCGTGGAAGCTAAGATGAATGGCATGGAAGCTAAGATGGACGATTGGAAGACATATTTGAAGATAGACACGGACGATTGGAAGACAGATTTGAAGACAGACATGGACGAATTGAAGATAAATATGAATAAGCTGCTACAAGAAATGGTCACTAAAGGTGAAAGGGTAGTAAACGAAACTCATGATGAGAACAAAAGAAATGTTAATCATGATTCCATAGACTCTAATGTGGGATTGAAGATCCATCATATTCCAAAAATCGATATGAGGAAGTTTGATGGCAAGGATCCCGCAACATGGATATTACAGATGGAGCAATTTTTCGATCTCAATAATGTGCAAAACACACAAAAGGTACGTATTGCAACTTTATATTTGGAACCAAATCAGTTTGTATGGTATCAATGGCTTTGCTCTCGTAAAAAATTTATTACTTGGGCAATTCTTATGGAAAAATTGGTAGCACATTATGAGGATACAAAAAGCAACACTTTTTTTAGCCAATTGATAAGTCTCAAATAAAGGGTTCAATAATGGAGCACATTGAGGAGTTCCAAAAATTGAACATAAGGGTAAAAGATACTCCAGAGGAGCATAGGATTGATGTGTTCATAGGGTCTTTAAAGGATAATATCCAACATGATGTTTGCCTTTGGGAACCTGATTCATTAGAGAAGGCATTCAGGTTAGGAAGAAAAATGGAAAGCAAAATTATGGCAACCAGGAAGCATACCACTCACAACTATAAAGACGGAAGTGTTGTTGCCCCTAGTCTTCCACAACCTATAATTGTTGACACCAACAACAATTGGAAGAAAAAAGAGCAAAAAGGGCTTTGTTATAGTTGTGATAGAAAATACACTAAAGGTCATAAGTGTGCTGAGAAGAAATTATTCTACATAGATTGTGAAGAGGAAGAAGAAAAGGAGCAAGAAGGTCAAAAGAAGAGGATATACTCCAGGAACAAAGCCTAGATGAAGAACAAATGAATCCGACGATATCTTGTAATGCATTGGCAGGAATTACCACTCCTCAAACCATCAAGATAGGAGGACAAATCAAGAAGAAAAAGGTAATAGTGTTGATTGATTCAGGAAGTAC
>APFE031244433.1:134490-146246 GCA_000404065.3 Pinus taeda | reverse complement strand
CGGGGGTGGTAGGAGATGCAAGGAGAGGGGCAGTGATAGAATGGTGGAAAGGCTAGCAAAAGTAATACATAAGCTAACTAGAATGATTTATGAACAGGTGAGCACAACATGTGACATGGCTAGACCAGCCCGTGGCAGAGGATGCAGCAGAAGGGGAAGGGAG
Organism: Pinus taeda; assembly: GCA_000404065.3. Classification (NCBI taxonomy): domain Eukaryota; kingdom Viridiplantae; phylum Streptophyta; class Pinopsida; order Pinales; family Pinaceae; genus Pinus; species Pinus taeda. The sequence continues at coordinate 146,083 of APFE031244433.1, read as the reverse complement.
GAGCCTCAAGGTGCTGACCCAAGTACCTCGGAACCTAAACATGGAAGAAAGCCAGTAGAAAGACTAATCAATGAAGCAGTGATAGCATATAGAGTAAGGACGAATGCAGGCATCAGGAAGATCTTAGAAGACTGGGAGGAATAGATAAAAAAAGGAGGTAGACTCAGAAGAGGAAATGGAGTCCTTGTAAGAGGTAATCCCAAACCCAGGATATATGAGGGGAAGGCTAACTCAATTTAACCAGACTCTATACCTATATTGGTTCATGAAGAGCTTGATGGGGAAGCTCATGGAGCAACTATCAATGGGGACGGCAACAACCGTCCAGGACATGCCGAACTACAAGAAGGACCTGCAGACCATAGAGTTTCAGTTGTGTAAGCAGGACATCCGCTTAGACCGAATCCAAAGGCATATCCCTTGTATGATTGAGCTAGAAGATGTACCAGGAGACTCAGCTGATGATCCAGCCCCAGTCGACTCAACCTCAGAGGACCAAAAGGAGTAGTCAGGTTCTTGACTGTTTTTTAGTTTTTAGCATATAGCATTTACTTTTATTATGTATGCTTATGATAGATAGAAACTCAGACTCGTATTATGATGTATATATAGCTTGGGTAGATCGCCTTAAACTATATGATTTTTGGATGCACAAACTTGGTTTCCCACTGCACAAGTTGAGGCCACCTATCTCATCTATGTGGTGTAAACTTTCTTTTCATAAATAGAAAATAGAAGGTCCTGCCAAGCATTACAACTATATATATATATTGCTTTTTTTTTTGTAAGCTTTGGTAGGACTCTCCGATTTTCATGTCCATTACACACCCCGCTAGAGGGGAAGGGTAGCCCAAGATTTGAACCCAAGACTTTTGGTTCGGTGAGACTTCATTTCCATGGCCACTGCCACTTGAGCTACCCCATGTGGACATATATATATATATATATATATATATATATATATATTATATATATATTATATATATTATTATATATATATATAATATTGTTTTGACTTGTATATATTTTGTTTTATTTATTTATTTTCCATTAATTATTTTATTTCCATCAATTATTTTTACTTATTAAATGATATTGTCTCGATTAGGGTCTTGACTCCTTTTTATAATTTTTGACTTCCCTCCTTGTTTAGAGTTAAACTTTGCTTTTTTATTCTTGTTAGTTTTTTTTCTTAGATTATTTCCAAGTAATAGCATTTTTGAATAATACTTTATTTTAATAAACTAATTCAAATATTATTTTTCAAAAACTAAATGCAATATAGTCGTTACTTATTAATACTTATTTTTAATAAATTAAATAAATTAATTCATCATACTAAATAATATCTTTCAAAAACACTAAGGTATTCAATATGAGTCGCATTACTAAATAAGTGATTTATTTTCAATAGTATTAATAAATTAATATCAAATTTAAATCCTTCCACTCTATTGTTTCAATAAAGCCATTAACTTGAAAATTATGTCTCTATTATTTTCTCTCTATTTAAAGAGCCTTTTTACATATTGGGTCCGCCTCTTTAAATGTTTCATATAGTCCTGATCATGAACCACACTGTGGTCAACATACATTCACAAAAGATATTGCTTCTTATAGTGAATGTTTTATCCGATAAGACTTTTTCTTAAATTTCATTATGGATCGACATCTCAATTCAAATAATAATAATAATAAATAATATTATATATTCTAAATTAATATTTATCCTTTATTATTGCTTTTCTATTTCTTTTCTTCATTTAGATATATGTTGCGTGGGCTTTTTGAACCCAACTCATGTCAACAAGGGAAATGGACAAGGAAATGCAACTGAGATGAAATTCTTCACACAATCTAAGTCATTTAAATAATCTTTCCTAAAGTGTTTTGAAGCTCCATTAGCCTATGAATCTCTTCCTAATGTTATATATACATAGACATAGAGTCAACGTTTTATGTTAATATATCTAAATTTACAAGCAAAATTAAGTAACCTAATATACAATAATAGTATACATCAAAATTATGCTACTAAGATATAATGTTAAAGTACAATAAAAATATATCGTATACAAGTTATAAAACAAATAATTTACACATATACAAAAGAAAAAAACCAAAAGCTTGAGTAATTGGAAAGAATAGTGTGAAAAAATATATGATATTTCATTTATATAATGATGTGTGTTTTGTGAAGGAAAATTTAATAACTAATTTTAATTATAAATGAAATTATAATTTAAATTTCAATATACTATTGATGAAATATTTCGTAAAATAATGAAAATTAGGAAGGATGAAATCCCCTTATGTTTTAAACAAATACAAAAAATGGCATTTTCCTTTCCTATGTCACATCAAAAACCAATGCATGCAAAGATCAAAATTTTCATTTAAGATAACAGTCCTAAAATATTAATATGATCAAATATGTTTAAAATAGAATCGATACTATAAGGAAAGATGTAAATTAATTAATGTTTGTTTCCAAACCACGGTAAGAAAATAATAATATTTAACCTCGAGAACATCTCAAGACAATTAAAAAAAATAGAAGGAATTACTTGGAAACTAAGTCTATACTAACAAAAAAATATGTAAGTCTTAACGAAATTAAACGACCATATTTCCTCCCCTCTCTCAAAAACTAAGTTTCTATATATATGTCAATGAGTCCTGCATGTACAAACCTAAATCATCTCAATGAGTCCTGCATGTACAAACCTAAATCATGTAAGTTTTAACGAAATTAAATGACCATATTTCCTCCCCTCTCAAAAACTTAAGTTTCTATATATATGTCAATGAGTCCTGCATGTACAAACCTAAATCTTGGAAATAAAAATATTTTCGCAAAAATAAAGATCATAATCTAACTGTCATGACCACTTAGGGTCGAATCATAATTGTTTTAAATAAATTGACAGAAACAACTAACACAATATGTAAACGTGATTCAAAATAGTCGAGCCATATCCACAACAACCTGTGCCGACACAGCCAATGCCAACTTCCAAAATATTAGGGATACCTATTGGAAATCAAAGAAATTGAAATCCATAATCAACACTATTATTAAAATAAAGTAGCTACAAAACACTTCCTTTAAAACTGATAAAATAAATAAAATATCTAAGCATACCTTGAAAATGTTATAACATGAAAATAGACAACTCACAATATATTATTTAACAAAATTTTGACTTTGAGAATCTGATGTATTGACAACTTTAACAATGGAAGATTTAATTATTAGCCCGTTGTCTCACAATTATGTTTCTCCTATAACCTACCATTCTTATTATCACTTTGATTGACCCTATGTTGAATTCAAGATCCTAAGTTGGATGTTTTCCTTTTGAAGTGTATGCATTATATGTTGAAGGAAAGGAACTATAACTAAGTATATGTGCTCCCAATTCATGCTTTGTACGCATATATATGAATCCATCTTGTACGCATATATATGAATCCATCTTGTATTGACAATGGTCATCATAGTTACTATCACTAGCCTAAGCATGAACATTATCATCCATAAATTCGTAATTGGGATCAAACTCAGGTTTGCTTTTTCTCAACACAGGTTGTTTGGGGGAATCATGATTGACATAAACATCTTCTGACAGTGACATGTTTACTCGTATTTCATGGAGATCGAGACATTTTATGAGCTATATGTTTACTCTTAATTCAGTATTGAAGCTCTGAACTCAACTGGTATTTTTCACTCTTGTGTGCATGTTGGGAATGACCAATGTGGTCTAACAAACTGGGCTTAAAATCATCCTTGAACTTAGGTTGAAACTCAACATGTTAAATCCCTACCTTCTTTTCAATGCTATGGGTTATATGAGTATGCAGTGAAATGGGGATTTCACCAATTATTTCCTCACAAAAATATGATTCATTTGACTCACAAAGGTTAGCAAGTCCCAAATTATCACGGTCATGATACATAAAAGGTTTTGGAGTAGTTTCTCAAGAATTAGGTCAAACTCTAGGGGAGATTACTTATTCACCACTCCCTTTAATCCTCAGACTTAGGCCAAATGATATTTAACAAAAGTGCATTCTAACCCATGATGAAACAAGCTACAATCAGGTTTTTGTGGTCCCTTTGATAAAACATGGACATTTCTGAAAGGACTTTGTGTAGATAAAATGGAAGATTTAACTTAAAAACCAAAAATGCCATCAAAATATGTATATGATATAGAAAGATGAGTTCATATCCACACTTAGAGGTAATAAAATTCCTAATTCATTAAAGTAAATCCTTTCATTTTGTTTTAAGGAAGTGAATAGTGTGATAGACTTGCTTTAATTTCCCATTTATGGAAAATTAAATTAGTTAAAAAACAGGTTGAGCAAGTGACAGATTCCATAGATATCAAGGGGAGTTGGGGTTGCTTGGGGCACTAATTATTTTAATCATAGTCATGAAGGTTGGAAAGTGTGCACAAGGGACATGTATAAATATTAGCTAAGAAAGAGACAAGGGCCTACCTTAGGAAAATTGAATGCAAGACAATAGAGCCAATGGGAATTTGGTGATGTAGCAAGGGTCAATGTGTGGCTAGATGCATGTAAATATTTTGGCTACCTATGATGATAAGGAATAATCGAAGAAAAATATTAGGGGAGAAAATTACACAGCACCAATATGATTGGCCAATAGGATGCTAGCTAGATAGACACAAACAAGTGGATTCTTAGTATGAGATTGGACAATAAGAACCTAAATATGGGACTTGAGTTGTTAGAGGGGAATGGTTACAAAAGGATAGAAACATGGAGAAGAGAGGGAGGACATACTGCAAAATAAAGAAAAGGGAAGTATGGACAGTTTGAAAACAATCCCAAGAGGTCATAGTGAGCTCCCAAATGAGACTCAGAAGTTTGATAGAGATTTAGCATCATAACTCAAAGACACAAAGATCCTTTAAGGAGATTCGAAGGTTTGGCTGAAAAAATCACGAGCTAGAGCATAACAGAGTTCCATTGGGACTTGCACACTCATTTACATGTATTGTTCATGTAAGAAATATATAAGATTATTTCTAGGGAGTCGAGTAATACTACATCTCAATGGTAGTTGTAAACTCCTTTTGCATAATTGAATGTTGTGATTTGGCTAATGGGTGGAGGTTATTGGACCTTTAGAGTCCCTATCCCAGCAAGTGGATTTGGTTTTAATCCTTTGAGAAAATTGCTCACTCATGCTTTAGAATCTGGATCAAGGATGATTGGGCTATAAGAGAACCCATATTATAAGGTTGGTTAGAGAGTCAGATTTCTAGACTTACTTGCTAGTTCATGCTTCAAGATAATTATTTATCCCATTTTGATATATGCCACTTGAAAACTCATGTTATATAATCTAGTGCCTAATGTTAGGTTCCCAAACTACTAGTGTAACCCTTATTTTTATTATTAGTGTAGCCTGATTATTGTTATTTTTGTGCCCATGTAGTCCCCATATTGTTATTATTGTACCCCATAGAATCCCACTATTGTTATCGTTGTGCCCTTACATTAATATTATTATGTAGGCTCTGATTATATTGTGACCCCTTAGCCTCATATATATAGAAAGGAGGTATTGTCATTTGTATCATCCAATAATTGTTCATTTATGTAATGTAAAGAAGGTTTCCCCCACAAACAAGATAATTTTTAACTCATTGATATATCTTTTTGTGAGTTTGTTGCATAAATTTTGGTTTCAGATTTTCTGTGCTTTTTATTTTGCTTGGATTGAAGAAAATGGAGTGTTGTTGAAGTGAAAAAGCAAGTGGACTGTGCAGCTAGAGCGTCAACAATGGCTGGAGGTATTCCTCGACTTCTAAAGTTTAATTTTGAGATTCTTTAAAAAGATTTAGAATCGCTGTAGAATTCTTACATTTTGTATTTTGGCTATGAACTTTTTTTGATGAGGCTTCAGAAGCTAAAAATGTAAACATGTGGAGCTAAAATCTTGGTGAAATTCATGTATGAATTTAAGATCTTGGAGACTCAAAATTACAGAGATACAACAGATGCAATATTTGGCTCCTAAACAGAAAGAAAATGTGTGTTTTTTAATTTTATTTTTTATCTTGAATAACGTTTGTTTAAAAAATAGTTTGAAGTGATTAAAAGGGCATAGGGAAGCATACATATAATTTTTCAATTCCAGAATGACTCAAAGAAAGAAAATGGAAACACCTAGTAAGAAACCATAAATCTCTACTACGACGCATAAAGAAGAGGAAGAAATGCAACATGATATATCAGAATAATGAGACCAAGTGCACAAAATTTCTCTCTCACAAAGAGTAATAAAAAATGAAATGGAAGATAAGATGGATGGTTTGAAGAATGGTTTAAAATCACACATTGAAGGTTTGAAGGATGGATTAGAAGAAGACATGGAAGGACTGAAGGATGGTTTAAAGGCAAACATGGAAGGTTTGAAAGAAGTTTTGACAAGGTTGCTACAATAAATCCTTCCTAATGTCAAAAAGATATTAGATGAAACTCATTATGAGAAAAAATGAAATGTTAATAATGATGTTATAGGCTCTAACATTGGATTGAATAACCACCATATTCTAAATCACAATATGAGGAAGTTTGATGGCAAGGATCCACTAACATGGATACTAGAGATGGAGGAATATTTTGATCTTGGTAATGTGCAACACATAGAAAAGGTACAAATTGCAACTTTATATTTAGAACCTAATCATTTTGTATGATATTGATGGCTTTTTTCTAATAAACCAGTTGTCACTTGGTCCATTTTTATGGAGGAATTGACAACACAATATGAGGATACAAAGAGAAACACCTTCTTTAGCTAATTGATAAATATCAAACAAAAGGATTAAATCGCTTAGCACATTGAGGAATTCCAAAAAATTTAATATAAATGTAAATGATATTCCAGAGGAGCATAAAATTAATGTCTTCATAGGGACTTTAAAGGATAACATCCAACATGAGGTTCGCCTTTGGGAACGTGATTCATTGGAGAATGCATTCAAGGTGGCAAGAAAATTTGAAAGAAAAATTATGGAAACAAGGAATTCAACCACTCACAACTATAAAGATGGAGGTGTTGTTTCTCCTAGCCATCCACAACCTACAAGGTTAGCACCACAAAAATTGGAAGGAAAAAGAGAAAAAGGGTTTTGTTACACTTGTAATAGAAAATACACTAAAGGTCATAAGTGTGGTGAGAAGAAATTGTTTTACATAGATTGTGAAGAGGAGGAAGAAGAGGAACAAAAAACATCAAAACAAGACGATATACAATAGGGAAAAACCCTATAGAAAAAATAAATGAATCCAACCATATATTGTAATGCATTGGAAGGAATTACCACTCCTTAATCTCTTAAAATATAAGGACATATCAAGAATAAGAAGGTGATACCGTTGATTGATTCAGGTAGTACCCATAATTTTATTCATTGTAAGATAGCCAAGAAATTGAATTTCTTCCCATATCCAGCACCAGAGTGTCAAGCGATGGTTGCAAATGGAGGAACTATAAATTTCTCTACAAAGTGCAATAATATAAAGCTAACCATGGGGGAATATGTATTGAATAGTCAAATTTTTTCCATTCCTACTCATGGTGCTCATGTTGTAATAGGAGTCCAATGGTTACAATCTTCGGGTATGATAGATTTTAATTTTCCATAACTTTTATTCAATTTCTTCGGAAGGAAAGGGAGTTGAATTAAGGGTTATCATATGGAAACCAAGAAATATAATCAACTCTAATGGAGTATAAAAGCCTCTAAAGAAAGAAAAATGGGGCATAATTTCACAATTATGCTCACTAGAGATTCAAACATCGAAATAATCTATTTCTCCAGATCTCCAAAATGTATTGGATAATCATTCTGAGGCATTTGAGACTCCCATATTCCTCCCACTTATTCATGATCATGATCATGTTATTCATTTGATTCTAGGAATTATTATTCCAAACATCAAGCATTGTAGATATCCCTATACCAAAAAGAGTCAAATTGAACGTATGGTTGCAGAAATGCTAGATGTTAGTATAATTCAACCTAGTCAAACTTATTCCACTGCTCCTGTAGTATTGGTGTATAACAAGGATGCATCAGGGTCCATGTATATGGATTATAGGTAGCTCAACAAGCTCACTATTAAATATAACTTTCCCATTATTGTCATTAATGATTTTTTGGATGAATTACATGGATAAATTTGCCTCACCAACTTGGATATTCATTCAGGATATCATCAAATTAAAATGAAGACTAAACACATTCCAAAAACAACAATTAGAACTCATGAGGGTCATTATGAATTTTTGTCATGCGTTTTGGCCTTACCAATGCACCTTGTGCAATTCAAGGTTTGATAAATTCCATTTTCAAACACTTCCTTACAAAAATTGTGTTAATATTTTTTGATGATATACTAATCTACAACAAGTGTTGTAATGATCATGTTCAACATGTTGACAGGGTGCTAAAACTATTGGAGGAGAAACAATTATATTCAAAAAACTCCAAATGTTTCTTTGGAGTATAGGAAGAGGAATATATGGGTCATATTGTATCTCATAAGGGTGTTAAGGTATACCCTAAGAAAATTAAATCTAATGAGGAATGGAAAATCCCCAGAAACATAAATCTCAAACATAAATCATCTTCAAGTATTTCTCAGGTTAACAGGGTATTAGTGAAAGTTTGTTAAGAATTATGGGAGAATAGAAACATCTCTAACAATATTGCTTGAGAAAGATGCATTTTCTTGGGCTCCGGAAGCAACTAAGGCCTTTGAACATTTTAAAGAGGAAATGTGCCAAGCAATGGTCTTAGCTATGCTAGACTTGACAAAAACATTTATTGTGGAATGTGATGCCTTATGAAATGGAATTGGTGTTGTTTTAATGCAAGAATGAAGACCCATTGCTTTTGAAAGTCATCCAATCAAAGGAAAGTATTTACAAAAACCTATTTATGAGAAGAAAATGTTGGTAATACTACATGTACTAAAGCAATGGTGACCTTACCTAATGGGAAGACACTTCAAAGTAAAAATGGATCATGACTGTCTTAAAATTTTTTTGGAACAAATATTATGTTCATAAGATCAACAAAAATGGGTCACAAAGATTTTGGGTTATGACTTTGAAATCATCTACCAAAAAGGGAAGCAAAATGTTGTTGCAAATACATTCTCAAGAGTGTCTGAGGATGTGGAAGGATATATTTGTGCCATTTATATGATCCAACAAGATTGGATAATCAAAGCAAGGGATGAATGGAAGAATGAAAAAGAAGTGTGGATGCTCATTCAAAAGTTGCAGAAAGATCCTAGTACAACTGATACATTTAGCTGGAAAAATAATTCATTATGGTAAAAATATAGCTTATATATTGGTAATTATTTCCAACTGAAAAAAAAACATTCTTTTAGAATTGTACACCTCTCACTTAGGAGGGCACTTAGAATTTTTAAAACTTACCAAAGGGTCAAGAAGGAATTTTTTTGTGAGGGCCTTAAATCTAAGATTCAAATGTTTGTAGGAGAATGTTTGGTTTCCCAACAAAATAAAGTTGAGAGAATTAAGACTCTAGGTCTGTTACAACCTTTAACTATTCCAAGTCAGCATTAGGAGGAGGTTTCAATGTATTTTATCACAAGTTTACCGAAGTCCAAGGGAAAGATTTTCATCATGGTGATAGTTGATAGACTTACCAAGTATGAACATTTTCGTGTGTTATCTCATCCTTTTAATGTTAATATAGTTTCTATTGAATTTATGGAAACAATTCAAAAGCTACATGGAAACCTAATGATTATTGTAAGTGACAGAGATCCCATTTTCACTGGAAATTTTAAGACTAAATTATTTTCTTTTCTAGGTACTCAATTACCTCATAGCTCATCTTATCATCCTCAATCTGATGGGAAAACTGAGATAATGAACAAATGTTTGGAAGGATATATTTTTTGCTTTGTATCTAATAAACAAATACAATGGGTGAAGTGGTTACCTCTAGCTGAATGGGCTACATGGAAACCTAATGATTATTGTAAGTGACAGAGATCCCATTTTCACTGGAAATTTTAAGACTAAATTATTTTCTTTTCTAGGTACTCAATTACCTCATAGCTCATCTTATCATCCTCAATCTGATGGGAAAACTGAGATAATGAACAAATGTTTGGAAGGATATATTTTTTGCTTTGTATCTAATAAACAAATACAATGGGTGAAGTGGTTACCTCTGGCTGAATGGTGGTCAAAATACTTCCTTCCATAGTGCAGTAAAAATGACCCCATTTATGGAACTTTATGGATATCATTCACTATCCATCACATCATCTTCAAGAAAAAGTTATAAGGCTCAAGTAGTGGAAGATCATATGAAGCATCAAAAACAAGTTCTCCAACTCTTAAAGGATAACCTTGCTTTCACACATAATTGAATGAAACAACAAGAAGATTAGAATTGCAATGAAGAATTTTTGACGTAAGCAACTGTGCTTTTTTATGGCTACAACCATTAAAAAATGTCACTGAAGCAAGGTAAGAATGATAATAAATATCAGCAAAGTATTATGGTCCTTACAAGGTGTTGCAAAATATTGGTACAATGGTATACAAGTTGAAGCTTCTTGCATCTTCTTGAGTGCACCCAATTTTCCATGTTTCATGCTTAAAAAAGGTTATAGCTGACAAGATCCAAATTCAAACAATATTTCTAGAACTTAACGAGGATGGAAAAATAATATTGGAGCCTGAAGTAGTCATAGAAAGAAGAACTAAACAACTACGAAATCAATCAATTTCTGAGTATCTCAGCAAATGGAAGAATTTATCCATTGAAGATTCCACATGGGAGAATGAAAATTTTATGCATAAGCATCCATAACTACTCAAGCATTGAGGACAACACTTTTTTTAAGGAGAGGGGAACGTTAGGTACCTATACTACTAGTGTAGCCCCTTATTGTTATTGTTAATGTAGCCCCCTTATTTTTATTATTGTGCCCATCTAGTCCCCATATCGTTATTATTGTGTCGCATAAAATCCCACTATTGTTATTGTTGTACCCTTACATTATCATTTTTATGTATGCTATGAGTATATTCTAACCCGTTAGACTCCTATATATAGAAAGCAGGTATTTTCATTTATATCATCTAATAATTGTTCATTTATGTAATGTAAAGGAGGTTTCCTCCTCGGAGAGGATAATTTTTAAGTCATTGATTTATATTTTTGTGAGATGGTTACATAACATCTAATTTTTAAATGCTTGAGAGTGGTTTCCTCATGTGTTGGATTTTAATTGGATCTAATGGTTCCTAGACTACATATAAGAGCACGCTAGTTCCATGTATAATTCTAAATTATTAACCTTCCTATGAGATATGTGACAGTCTATATGGATGGTTATTTAGGGTATGACTAGTTCGCGTGAAATAGACTCATTGTAATAGTATGATAATATATCAAATCGTCAATCTCTAATAAATAATAGGGTCAAATTTATATTCGTGTGCTCGAAATTCCTAAAATGCACACACAGACACACACTAATA
>APFE031244433.1:121339-134277 GCA_000404065.3 Pinus taeda | reverse complement strand
ATATCCTTACACCAATGGAAATAACACCATATAAGCTTGAAACTTAAATCATGGACATCATGCATGTCTAGGCTAATGAGTCTAGAAATCTCTTTGTTAAGTGTGGTTGTGGATACTATCCAGAAATAATGTTTCTCACATCTATGTATTTGAATGAGTTTTGCAGCTCGTAAGCTTGGAATTCTAGTAATTAATCATGCAATTATGTAAAAATATGACCTTCTTTAGTTGTCGTACTTATTTGTGGTTGTGTGTACTTGGAAGCGTAGAATGCATAATGTTAGGTGTGAACTATATTGAATCAACCCAATGAAAAAGAATTGATAATTTGGGGTTCCTCTAAAATATTTCCTTCCTCTACCAATGTGTGGGGTGTATACTCTCATTAGACATGATTTCACAGTTTTATGTTAGGTTATAAGATGTTCCAAAATTAGTTAGTGACAATAATTTGATGTCAGAGGAACTCTGTAGTGGCACATATTACATGTAAATCATTTTGTTTAGGCCATACACCAGGTATTTTATAGAATGCTTGAATGGAACTTTGTTTCGTAGAAGGTTATGATTGTAGGGCCAGTGCATGCATTGTTATGGTACCCATGCAATAGCATCAGAGGTGCCCAATGGTGGCAATCATTTCCATGCTCGATTGATTAGTAGTTTTGTTTTCAATAATAATTCCATTGGTATATTGCCAAGAATGTAACACCAAAGAAAAGGTCATATATATCTTGTCATTATTTGATTTGTTATACTTAACAAAAACTCTAATATGATCATCATGAGGTGTTGCTTTGTGAATCCTGGCATGCTCCTAGTTGGTATAGGTAGGTCCTTACAGTTTTCAGAAATCAAAAGGTAAGGTTATCCCCAAACCTTTACGAATGAAGGGAGGTGAGTGATTACAAACTTTATTTTCATATGATGGGACCCTCTAGGATGAAGGCTCACTCAAGTGACTACTATGATCCTTTAGCGGTTCCATCAAAGGTTGTTGAATATTTTCCCATGTATTTTGGGACTAGCCAGTGCAACAAAAACAATTTCACATCTGGTAGTAAGTTATTCCAATGTTGAAAAAAGGCTAGGATGATTATCTACTGGTGGAAACTTACCACCAATCAAATGGAAGGGAATGTAGCACGCAAATTTTCTTGAGAAGAGATATATCCACGAAAATCTATTTACGTAAGCGTGTTTGTGTCATATACAAGTGAATAGATACAATTACAACCATTTTACAAAATAAATATTTGCAGTGTAAATGGAGAAGTCTGGTGCTACAACATTGATTGAATGATAGTTCGTTATTGTTATCTATTGGTGATCTTAGATTCAATCTACATCACTACATAGATACATCTAATAGGTTCCTATTCCAAGGGAATATAGAGGCAAACAAAACTTCGATAATCCGAATAGATCAAATAGATCAACATACAATTACTCCACTTTGTTTATGAAGAGGATTAATATAAGCAATCTCTCTCTCTCTGATTGGGTAGATATGGGAATAATCAGATTTTCACTCTTGGGGAGTGCGAATAATTTTATTATTGCGTACATAGTTGTTAGGTTGATACCTCTATATGTTATGTATTTTCATGGGTTAAAAAATAAATTAGACCCCATCCTCATAACCACACCACGGGAGTTAAGTCACCTTAGGACCACTCACTACAGTTATTCGGTGGTGCAAGGAGAGGTGTGTTACAGGTGGTATCAGATCTCCCGGGTTCAATACTTGGACCTAATGGTCCTTATCATGAAAGGAATGAATGATTAAAGGTGAAACCCTAGAATCAATATGGGGAACAACTACGTATTTCAGTATGGATAAGGGAGTGTTTGTTACACATGGTGGATACAAAATTTTATGTTATGTTATTTTAACTACAAAAGGGATAGATTTCCTTTTTATAACGAGAAAATATTTTTGAACATTGTTTCCTTTAATTAGTGAGACAACAATCATTTTTATGGATTTTGATTGGTTGATGGATAATTTTGTTCCAACTTCTACTCTACTAAAATTAATAAAAAGAGGGAGAATTTTTTTTGATAGAGGCAGAGGATCGATTGGGAAAATAGAAAGACATCAATATGTTTGGTGTTGATGGTTATGTGAGAACTTTGGAACTTCTAGGGTATTGGACATAGCTACATAATATATTTTGAAGCATTCATCAATGGGAAGAAAATGTCATCTCTAATCCATTGTTGTGTGATAGAATTTGTTTTCTTGAATTGAGTTCATCCAATTGGATTTTTTTTGTATTAATGCAAATGATTATGATTATTGTTCACTCTAGTCATAATGGTGTGTTTATATTTAACATGATAGTGTTGGTGTGGAAAAAAAAAAATTATTGTTCAAATGTAACATTATTGTCCCAGTGTGAACAATAATATTGTTTATATCTAACATTACAATGTTGGTGTCGCAAATTTTTTTTGTTATGCATATCATATCCGCGATCAATTAATAAACATTGATGTCTTTTATTGTGGCTCTGATTTTGGTGAATATGTTGTTTATGGATTTGTAAATTGAAGGAAGAAAGAATGTGTATAGTGATCTCTCCCTTATAGAAGTTGATGATGTGGAAGATAATATAGGTGAAACATCTAAGGCACTAGGAAAATGTAGTGTATGTGTCATCTAGACAACTAAGCATGCAGTTGAATGAGATATTAACCATGGTAAATATTTTTTAGGACACAACTTGCAACTTTTTCGAGTAGTGCCCCAACTAACACTTAATCAGTTTAGTGTATATGTTGTTGATTCTCATATTTATAAAGGATTTTTTAATGCATTCATTATAGTTAAAAAGGAATCTTGTGCTAGAGTATCTAGTGTTGAAAAGGATTCCTCTTCTAAAATATTTCAAATTGAAGAGTAAATCTATGTTCATAAAAATGTTGTATTTAATAGTTGTAGTAATATAGATAGTGTAGTTGAAATTTTTATGGAGGGTACAAGAATGCATTAACAAATATAAATGAAAAAAATCATTCTAATCCATAATTCTTATCACCTAAGTCACAAGAAAATAATTCATTCACCAAATTGGATGGTAGAAACAATAATAACAAATATTATTTCTTTAATATAGCTTGAGGCTGGTGTTCTTTTTCAATTTGCAGATGTATTTTTGCTCGAGGAATGATAATATTGATCTACATAAGTGAAATTAACTCTAAAGTTGTGTAATTTCTTTAGCATGAGTGAATCTAGGTCAACAACTTTATCAAATTCTTTCCTTATCTCTAAGTTTTAATGGAGAGCCTCTCATCCTTTTATGGATCGTGTGGTCTTGGAGTTGTCTTTCCAAGGATGAATTTGTGAAATTAGATGACATTTATGAATATAATATGTTTATTAGCCATAAGAAGGAATTATTTTTAACAAGAAGTGAGGGAGGCCAAATTTTATTTCCATGTTTAATATAAATATGGGGAGTAGGCTTTGAATGTCTTTAGGAACATGCAAGGAAGAGAGATCATGGCCTAACCATTTCACCTTCTCTAACATCCTTGAAATTGCTTTTGTCTTGGCATTTATAGAGAATGGGTCAAGTAAATCATTTGTAGTATAGGTCTAGCACATCTTAGGAACTAAATGAAGCATGCTGGAGCTTAGGGTTTTGAAGGGTTTCAGTTTAGAGATTTCATCCATGGAAATTGTAGCTCATGTTCATTTATTCATAGCTAGCATACTTGATACAAACACCGGCTCTTCCATAAGACCCAAACATGGAAACCAAAATAGTTCCTTCTTTGGCCTCGGTCTGGGTAAAAATCCCCTCTACAACGGTGGATTTGGCAGCTTGTGCAGCAAGCAGCTTTAGCAATCCAGAAGGAGGGCCGTGGGGACTCTAAGGGTTGTCTGCAAGAAGGTGGTTGGAATCAATTTGGGGACTATGATTCCAACTGTGCTGGCCATGGAAGGATGTAAGCTCATCATCATCACTAATGCTGAGGGCCAACGAATGACTCCCTCTGTGGTTGCTTACTCCAAGAATGAAGACCGTCTCTTCAGGAAAATTGTGAAGCAATGGGCCATCGTAAAACTTGAGAACACCTTTTTCTCTTTGAAGAGGTTCATTGGGAGAAATATATCATCAGTTTCCGAGGAGTCCAAGCAAGTCTCCTATCACATTATCTGTGATGAAAATGGTAATGTCAAGCTCGATTGTCCAGCAATTGGTAAAAAATTCACAGCCGAAGATATTTCTGTGTAGGGCCCATATCTAGTGAAGAAAGAACCCAAAAAAGTGCTAATATTCCTAGATCTAATAGATCCAAGAACATTGGCAATAGATCGAGCACTTTCTTAGGCAGATTCACACATTACTGAGGTGGACTTGTTACAAATATTCATCAAAATGTTGGAGGGAAGACATATTTGCTGGAAGCTCTTGAATAGGATGAGGATACAAGAATTAAGGCATGAAATACATATTCACCTTCGTATACCAGTAAACAGTCAAAATATGATTTATTGAGGACATAGCCTACAAGATAACCGCAGACTTTAGGATTACGTCATTGTCAAAGATTCGCCTATCACAATTAGTTTGTGTCTGTGGGGTGGATGCTCTTGAAACATATCAAATATCACATGCTCTTTTAAAGATTCATTCAAAGGAAATGAAAGAGCAGAAGCCAAATGAGAAACATTACCCGATCTACCAAGGCCCTACATAGTGGAACAAAAACCTGAGAATCTTGTTCTCACGATCTTAATGCCTGAGGTAAATGATCTATATTCATATTTCTATAACAAATAAGTTATATGTAGATTTAATACCTTTTGGCCAAAATCTGATGTGTTACACCAATGGATTTTTGTTGCATAGTCACCAAACTATGAAATATACGTACGCCCCAAGGTGTTCTTCATAGTCAGATTCCACACAACACTAGAACGGGAACACATCCTTAACAAGGGACCATGGTTTTGGGACAATGATGGACTCTTCATGACCCCCTGGTTCCTAGAGTTCGATGTCAACACTATGATAGTATCAAAAATTCTAGTTTGGGTCAGGTTGCACAACCTTCCATTACACTTATGGCATCACAATGTTTTAATTGCCATTGGAAACTCCCGAGGCAAGTCACTAAAGATTGATGGGGATGGAATTATAAGGGGAATATTTACTTTTGCCAGAATATGCATTGCAGTAGATCTAAGCCAGGGACTACCAGACAATATTACATTCAATTTCAATAATACACAGTGGACTCAGCCATTAGACTATGAAAATATAGCTTTTCGATGTTGTGGATGTTTTCAAACATGCCACCTCCATAGTGCTTGTCCACAGGCCAAAAATGACCCCAAATGGAGTAGGAAGCAATAGAAAAAGCCAAAATGTTGGCAATACACAGACCGTGTGGAAGAAGAAGCAAAACGACCAGAAACAACAAGAAATAAAGCAGAATCAGATGCAAAAAAGTGCCATAACAACACACACAATGAAGAGAAAAACCCCACCAATTCATGCAACTTGGGGCCTTATAAACCCCCGTAGTAACAAGAGTCCCAAATGGAAGTAAGTGGCAGCAAATAAGCTCATGGATCAAAAGAATCAAACTTTGACAAAGAATACCCCATAAATACTAATGAAAGTCAGTTGACCATTGTAACATCTACTCCCAACACTAAAATGTTGGGGAAAAGTGGAAAAGTGGAAAAGTGGAATAGGCTAGCTGTAAATTAAAAAAAAAAAAAAAGATTGTATCCTAAGAAAACGGGAACAACTTATATCCATATTCTCTTTAAAATCTACAACTTGTAATTTTGTCTTATGAATAAAATTACAATATTTCTAAGGGGAAAAAAGTATAGCACATCCTAGATCAAGACTATGAGTTAGCCAAATGGTTTGTCAAAGATAATGCTTAATTATAAGAAGATGAAGACCAAAAAGGGTTTATGTAGGCCCAGGAAAATTGTATTCTACCAATACAAATTAGGTTTAAAGATATGCTTTACAACCAATTTTGGTACGGTTATACAAATATTCAGATGTAAAAAAATATGATACTATTCATGGGCAAGGGGCGATTTTCATGGATGAAGAGAAGCTTAAATGGTATCAAGTAGTAAATGGAAATTAGAGTGGTTCAAACCAAATATTCTCAACAAGGGATTGGGCCTCTATAATAGGACAATATTAATTATCTAACCATTGAAAGAGCTACTGGGTCTCTAAAATTAGCTGCAATTAATTGTGTAGCTAACCATTCTGCTCTTGGGCTATTTAGTAGACCAAAGAGTTAATTGGTGTTGGGTGCATATGGCTTACAAAGTAGATAATATTATGACTATTTCTCTAAGGTGGTATAGTGAATTTCTATGAGGTGGAATGAATATTACAGTTCATACCTCAACCCTCTAATTGATAGGTATTCCTGGGGTTAGTCCATACGTGAGGGATTATACTAATAAAATCTTGGTATACCTCGACAAGAAATAATTATATAGTGGTGCATTCCTAAAAAATATGTCTCAGTGTTTAAGAGAGTAATTATAATATCCATATCAAACGCTTAGAACTGTGTGTGTGTGTGTGTGTATGATGGTGTGGTTATTCTGATATCTTGAACATGGTTGTTGATTATGTACATTAGTAGTGCTTATATAATGATGGGTGAAATAATGTGTGAAATTCAAACATAGTTGAATTTTGGTGAACATAGTGCATTTCATTTGTCATAGCATACACGTCCCATCCAAAAAGAGAGGATATCTATGAAAAGTTGAATACATTGACTTCACCAATGGTAGAGGTAAGATACAAGCTACATAAAAAAGAATTATTACATGAATGATATGCTCTTGGCCACAATATTGAAATGCTAACCATTACTTTTGGATGCATCTTTAAGCATCAAGAACCTTCATCTTATGATGGTTGACATAGTGCTAATAAGCTAACCTATACCATTTAAATATTGATATTACAGTTAGAGATCTTATCCATTTCCATATTTTTAAGGATTTTTGTTTTGTAGTGGTTATTAGTGAACTTTGATAGAAACAAACTAGGTATTTTATCAACCTCTTGTTTTTTAGAAGGTAGGTGAAAATGGTCTACTTCGATTCTTGGATCTGAGAAAAAAGTGATCAACATGAAAAATATGTTGAGGATTGGAGTTTACTAGCATTTTTACTTGATGAATCAATGGACTGAGAATTATATATTTCACTAAGTTGGTGATGCGTACAAATTCTAGGAACTATACCTGTAATAAGGAAATCATGGTATCATAACTTTTTTGAATTTTATGTGTTGGCTTCTACTCGAAGTTTAAGTATGTTTGGTCACTAAGCAAACCTATAAAGTCATCAAATTATTATTAAGGGTTATATGGATCCACCCACATGGAAATACATAAGTTTCTAGTTTCTAAAATTTGATAGATATATATGTATTATTTTATATGCATGTCATGATAAAGTAGTTTAATTAGGATGCACATAACAATTTAGTTATGAAACTGCAGATAGAGGTAATGGTGCCCAAAATTTTCAGTATTTGTTCTTATATGTCCTCTTGTCACTTCAATAATGAAGTTATTAAGACCAACTTGAAAATTTGGGAAATGATATGGCACAAAATCTTCTCGTTGGCAACCTATACTTGGTTGAAAGGGTTCAGTTTCTTGTAGCTTTTCTGGTTCAATTGCATACATTTGTTGATCCTCAAGATGTCTTTTTTGGACTATGTAATAATACATCTTTCTTTAGGTCAAGGTTGTTTTTGATGCTACTATGAATGGTTTTAAGGATTCTGAGAAAATTCTTCTACATGTTTTCTTAGAAATAAAGATAAATTACAGTTTTATATGAAACATGATTCCATCATGCTTCCTCCCTTTAAACAAGATAGAATTCACTCTATTGCTAATTTTCCAAGTGTCGTAATTGAATAACTCGATATTGGTGATAGGAACACCAAATTGGTCGTCAGATGTCCAATGCATACCTCACCATGGTCCTTCATATCCACAAAATATTCCAAACTCAAAATGTTACTTGACGACATTGTATTTGTCTCATGATGATTCTACATGTGATGGGTTACGACCTACAAAGAACATTTAACAAGATGGGTAATATGTCAAAAGAAAAAAAATAATGTTAAAGATCCAAAAATGTGATTCATTTAAGAGAGTGTGAAATAAGTGTTGTGTAATGGCATTACAAAAACCTTAGTAACATAGATAAAATAGGTATAATATAGAGAGTTAAGTAATTGATGAATTTTCATGTCAGGTTTTGGTTATACTCCTATGATCATGGATTTTATATGGATAATTTACTAACTTGAGATTTCTTGTAGGTTTTGTTATACATTTTCCTTTTATGAATGTGAAAAACTAAAAAATGTGGCACATGCTAATGTGACAAGTTGTGTCGTAACTGTTTCCATAGGGTTGTAGGTGCTATGGTTGCTTAATAATAAGGCAAACCCTTTCTAAACATATTGAACATCTGATCAAAGATTTAACTCTAACATTTACAAATATAGGATAATAGTAATGACCAATGTGTAGATGTGTTCTTGAATTTGAAAGAAAACTTACGTAAACATTATTTGTTATATATATATTCACAATCTTGTGGGTGCATGAATAAGTACAACCAAATAAGTTGAAAGAGACAAGAAAGGAAGTTGATTTTGTTACACATATGTATGCATGGTATGATGGTGGAGAGTGCCATGAATGTTGGGCTTAGGAAAGTCATTCAATTTTTGGGACTATTTTTATTTCATGATTGATGTGCTAGGATTTAGAACTCTATTTGTTTGATTTTAGTTGCAAATATGCATGGTCATGTTCTTTTTTCCGTACACTTTTTTTTCTATATAATTGCAATTATGGATTTTATTTCCTTTTGTGAGGTTGAATTTTATTTTACCTCTTCCATTGTCTGTTGATTTTATAATTGACCCTTGATTTACATGGGGCATGTTGGTTGAGGAGGGAGGAAAGACATGAATTATTGAGGGGCAATACATAAATTACATACCAATGACTATAGGGAAAATTAGCATGGACATGATAACATGCTCCAATGAAGATTTAAGTGGTTAAAAAGTGGTTGCATGACATCAAGTGATAGCTAAATAGGTTGGTTGAGTCCATGAAAATCATGAACAATGAAAGGGGGTTCTCTTAACCCTGACATCATTTTCACATGTGCTTATAAATTGTATACATCATGATGTTGATGCATATGTATATATAAAAATTCCATCTTTCCTAGCAAGTTTTATCAGGAGTCATTATTATGGAAGAATGATGGTTTATAGTCCATTAATGCTAATATGGACGTAAGTGGTACAACAAGTAAATGACACATAAGTGAAGCAAGTGCTCTAGACCCTTGTCGTGTATCATGTGGAGCTCAAATCAAGTTCTTGATTCCCTTGAGGGTGTAGGTATAAACCTATAGATTCCTTTGAAGGTTAAGGGTAGAGGTGAGCCTCTATATTCCACTATTAGTTTGGAAGAGAGAATGATTTTTGGGTTGGTACCTTAGTAGTTAGCCTCAAGGGTACCTAGAGCCTTGGAGCAACATGTCTATGGGGTTGGTATCTGTAACATCCCTAAGTAACTTAGCGTAAATTAAACAGTTGACGAATAATAATGAATCAGTTATTAACTGATTCTTGATACGCGGGAAAGTAAGTTGAGAAATAATTACGAATCAGTTATTAACTGGTTCTTGATATGCGGGGAACTGAATGAGGAACAAATAGTTGTGGGAAGCCTCTAACAAATTATTCCTCCAACGATGTATAACTATGCTCCTGGGTATACATTACACCTCATTAATGACTGTGAAGTTTAGGAAGGTGGTAGAAAGAAAGATTTCTTCTAGATGTATTTGTTGTCATCTGGTAACTTGGGATGCTTGAGCATGCATTTAAAAGATCAAGCATTGAGTTTGTGTTGGCGGCTATAAGGAAACCTCTTACGGAAGATGGAAGGAGGTTTTGCGTGGGAATGAACCAGACACCAGGCATTGGGTGGACTGTTCCTGGTAACTTGGTTTATTTACAGATTACACACAGAATTGCAATTATTTGTAGATTATATTGATATGCGTAGACTTCTCTCGATTCTGCGAGTATGTTTTTGTTCTAGACTTATTCAGTGTAGATTGTCTAGATTTCTTTTTGCCATAAAATTTTGTGTTCTACTGAGCAAGTGAATCGTTTCATTCATGATGATTGAGTTAGCTATTTTAAAGATTATTTTTCCTTTTTGCGGTTGGGGCTATAAGTTAAGAACAAGTTAACATTGATTACTTAAGAACAGAGCTTCCAGCTCTTTTATTATCCACCTATGAGTGCTCGGATTTATCTAGCGAGCAGATTTATCCAGCAAGCTTAATGGTTTGGGTCCATGTGAGAGTTTCCGTCCCCGAGGGAGGTTCTTCCTTCGTGTTGCAGGTGATGGAAGCATGCAGTGGAAGCATGGAGAGAGACACTGACGAGATAAGTATTTATGACAATCTTGGAATATGTTAGTATTTGAGATAATTATATGTTATGCTACTCATAGAAATAGCTATTTTTGGTAAGGAGAATAATTATTCAATAGCTATTGTATTTTTGGAAAAGAGAATGCAAATTAAAGAAATAGAAGTTAATATTGCATTTAAGGAAAAAAAAAAAAAAATGATTAAATTACATGTTTTCTTGGTAGGAAAATATGTCCATGCATGCGGTAAAAGAATAATTACATGTTTTCTTGGTAGGAAAATATGTCCATGCATGCGGTAAAAGAATGATTAAATTACATGTTTTCTTGGTAGGAAAGTATGTTAATGCATGCGGTAAAAGATGGATTGTTTATATCTTTTCTCGGTAGAGAAAATATGATAATGCTTGCAGTAAAGATTGATTGTTTTATATGTTTTCTTGATAGAGAAAACATGATAATGAATGTAGTTAAAGAATGAATATTCTGGGTAAAGAAAATGTTTTAATGCATGTAAAAGATTGATTATTTTATATGTTTTCATAATAAAGAAAATAGGTAGTTCCTCTTAGAAAGACTACATGTGAGACTTGGGTGTAAAATTCTTGTCTCTTGTCACTTTCTTGGAATAAAATCCTTGTTAAATATAGCCAAAGTATCTTCTTGAGAAAAGAAGATGAGGCATATAAACGTCCTGAGGACATAGCATGAAAGGTGGCCAAGTTTTTCTTGAATTAAAATTTGTATTTTTATTTGATAAAAGTTTCTTGGAAAATATATATATGCTAATTGCATTATGATTCTAGTTAAGTTTCTAAGTTTTAGTGAAATGATTATGCATTACATGCATGATAAAGATAGCTAAAGATGTGCTTCTAGGCACATAGATATTCATTTCTAACTTTGTTGAAGAAAGAGTATATTATATATATACACAAATATGGTTTCATTCTAGAAAAGTGTGAATACTTCATGTATGAAGATGAAAGATTTTATGAGAGTTTTCTTGAAAACAAAATAGAGGTTCTTTTCTTTAAAGACACATTAGAATGGTGTTCATACAAGAACCAAAATCCTTACTTGTTTTACGAAAAGAACTGTGTGCATTGAAGTAAAGTAATTGTGTTAGGAAAACACATGTTGCATAATGGTAGCTATTGTGACTTTGGAATTATGACTCTGTGTGTACATAGAGAAATTGTCTTACTAGATGAGTTGTGTTGATTTCTTGATCTTGGATGGATAAGTAAATCTTGTTTTTGTATCTTGATTTTTATGCATAAATTTGGATATATTTAATAATTCCCTGAAAGGGAAGATAGAGAAATGAGGGTGAAATGACTTCCTTTAAGAAAGAGGTATGTAGTTTGTTGTATGAAGTGATGGTAGTATTCTAATATGTGTTGCATACATTAAAGAATGACTAATATGATAAGCTATGGTATGCACAAAGAATATTCGTTATGATATGGAGTTATGTTCTTGTATGTTAGAGAGACTATGTTGAGTTCTCGAAAATAACTATGTGAAAAGAACATATGTGTTTAAGCATAGAAATAATAGTTTGTTACATATATGAAGTTATAACGAATGTGTTTTACATGCTAGTAGAACTAATGAGTTAGAACTCTTAAAGAGAGTTGCATTAGTATAAAAAAAAACATTGTGGAGGTCAACAACATTTACTTGGGTGTATGTACTAGTTAAATAATATGTCATGCTTGCTCATGCATATGAGTAGCTGTTAAAAGATCTTTTTAGAGGTTGATTATTGATTAATATTGTATCTAATCTGGTTGTCAAAGCTTGTTGATGATAGCATTGACAAGAAACGATGGCGGTTGCTGCCAAAGAAAAGTGATGTTTAACATTGTGGCAGGAAAAGGATTAATGGGCCATGCAAATGAGTTAGGGTTGCAAGATCGTCTGTTGCTAGAACAATCATGCCACAAGGAATGTTGCATGTGGCGGTATGTAAGGAAAGGGTTTCATGGAAAATGTATTAGCTTTTAGCTAGTTATGTAATAACTTAATGATAATTCATTGTAATGATTTCATAACAATGGTTAAGGGATGGAATCCCTTATGAGCCATTGAGTGAGGGGTGAAAACCCTCACGAGCGTTTAATAATAAGATTAAACGTTTTCTTGTTTTCACCCTATGGGGTTTCCAGGGTATATCGGTGTTCAATGGTGTGGATGCCATTTGTGTCAGTTTGATGATGTTGAATCCTTGATGTTGATGGTTCTTTATTTAATGGCATGATCATATTTTCCAAGTATGAGATTAATTAATATGTTCATGGAAATTATGAAATGGATGCAAGGATTCATGAGACAGTTTATGTTATAACACTACCACAGTGGTGGTTAAAGGTTATGCAATGGTTATGTAACTTACTGTCTTTGATGGCAATTTACTT
>APFE031244433.1:94448-117499 GCA_000404065.3 Pinus taeda | reverse complement strand
ATAAATAAATTACTTTTGAATATAAACTAAATAATAAGAAAGGTATAAAAATTTTAAGTTTAAGAAGTTAAAAAAGAGAGAGTAATGAAACAATTTGTGGTGGGCCATAAAACAACTTGTTACAGTAAATTACTCAGCAACACCTGGTAGTAAGAATTTGTAGTTTTACTTGATGAAGTAGCTGCCTCCATTTTTTTTAATCAAAAGTATAGTATGTTTACATATCTTTCTAGAAATTTCAGTTTTGGCTTTCGAGGGGCAACCACTTGTTTTTACTCTATTATGCAGTGGTTAAAATTTTGAGTTTTTAAAAGCTTCTAATTAGTAAGCCCCTGTAATCTCTACACAATGAAACTACCTAAAAAGTTTTTTCAAGATGTAAAATTCATTTATATATTTAAAAATTTTAGTTTAAAAAATAAAAAATCAGCATACAATAAAAATTTGTTTAAGTAAATTTTAACACATCTCCATAAATTAGACTAGTTATATAACTTTTTTTTTATGAAACTCATAAATTCATATTATCTTACCAAAATAGTTACATTTACTTTATTTCTCTATAAAATTAGTATGAAAATATGATATTTCATATGGATATTTAAATATTTTATTTATTATTGTGTGCTAACATGTATATTCATTTTTTTATTATAGACAACATTTTTTATTTTATTTAAAGAATATATGTTTCTTTTTAAGAGGACATGTGTCTAGTCAACTTTGAGTACATACATAATTACACATATCCCTTATATTGGGTTCTAGAATGAGCCTCTTGGCTAAATAATTAAGGTAATTGCACATTCATAATTTCAATTTCTAGTACTATACAATTTTAGTAAATTTGAAAATTTCACATATTTATGCATGACATAACTGATTGTATTAATGCATTTTAATTTAAATAGATAAAATTACAACAAAACATAGTGAACATTTGAATTTATATCTCAACTTAAATATAGTGACTATACTCTACAAAGATAGGCTGAAAGAGGTAGTTAAATCATTAAGGTAATGGTAAACTAATAGTTTTAATTTAGAATATTGTGTAATTTGACAATTTTATTGTTTTAAGCATGAATTACCATGAAATAAAAGTAATATTTTGAAAATATAATATAGTCAAATTGACTAGAAGAAATTCTGTAAGAACTAATGAATTTTGGTTAGAAAATTATTTTTATGATATATATAAATTAAAATTAAAATATCTCTCAACTACATAGTTTATGTTGATAGTTTCATTTTAATCAAAATTTTAACATGATTTCTCATATATTACTTTCCCTTAACATGAACCAAAATTTAATCAATACAAAACATTGAAACATTGCATAGAACAATATATTCAAAATATTAATTTGAGGAAAAAATATATTTATAAAAATTGAAAACAAATAAGCTACCAAGACAAATTCATCAAAATGTTATTCAAGATCAATTTTTAATATATATATAGAAAATTGAGATATGATGAAATAGAAATATAGATTAAGTTTTTTATAAAAAATAACTCCATAATAAATCCTAATATGAAAATAATTTGTATAATAAACCCCTACACTAATTATCTATAACAACCCTTCAATAAATATGTGTCGTTTGCTTTCTCAAAACTTGTTTTTTCTAATCCTTCAAATCTTGTTTGGAGCATAACACAATTTAGAGAATGTAAACTGGTCATTCATTAAAATAAATTCAGATACATTACTTGTTGACTTTCCAAACTATAGATTAAAGAAAAAATAATCAGAATATCTTTTAAGGAAATAAATTATTGCAAATATTTATAAAGAAATAAATTATTTTAAGAGTAATCTTGGAGCAGTAAATTATAAAAAAATTATCTTCAATATATATTTAGTAATATTTGGAGGGATACTAGTAAGAATTAATTGGTTGTCAAAAGTTATGATAGCTGGAATTAAATGAAATATATGTGTGGAATGGATACTCATGAAAACTACAAACTAATTATTGACAATATCATCTTCATTCTAATTAATTACTAATAGACAATTACATATATTCAAAATTACTATTATGAAATTGCAAACAAAAATATATTCAAAATATTCATTGAGAGAAATGTGTGAGTATGTATGTTCTCAATGTAGAGTTTTATACATATTTACAATTTTTATATTGACATAAATTATATAGTTTTATACATGACCTACCTAACAATCTAAGAAATAAATTAATCTTTTGCCAATATCATATAGTAAAATTCACAAGATGAAATTTTATAAGAATGAATGAATCTTAATTAGAAATTTATTTTTATGAGATAAATAAATTAAAAATAAAATGACCATCTAGTACAATATTATTTCAGTTTATAGTTTAGTTTTAATCAAAATTTTAACATGATTTCTCATTTATGGCTTTCTCTTAACTTTGGCCCAAATTTTAATCAATACAAAACATTGAAACTTATTACATACAAGAGAGGATAAGGAAAGTGGATGAAAATTTATCTCAGTGTTAACAATAACAAAACATTTCAAGGTTAAAGAGAAAGAGTAATTAAAAATAAATTAGTTTAAGAAGATACTTAATTCATTTAATTCTTAATATGAAATTGATATATAGCATTTAAAAAATAGTATTACTAATAAAAAAAAATTAATGTGGAGCTTTAATTAATATTAAATTGTATTTAAAAATATATTAATAACATAAAAAACATTTTAAGGTAGATACTATAGTCCATAAATAAAATATTTCAAGTAAAATATTTAAATGTGTATATATTATATATGACTAGAAAAAAACTACATATACATTGAAAACAATATTTTTTTATGGCAAAAACAATTTAAAAAGTCTCATTGTGGCATTCTTTAAAGTATATTTTTGGTCAATTTTGTTTCAAATCAAGCAATGACTTGTTTTAATTGTAAGGTATGTAGTACATACAATCCAAGTTCCCAAATAAAGTTTGTAGACATTGAAGTCATTTCACACATTCAAAAATGCAACTTAAACAATGAAAAAACTCTCTCTCACACATATATAACTAGTAGAGATCACACCCACTCTCTCTCTCCACAATCCAACTCTGACACTATCTCCCTCTCTCTCCCCTTCTTGCTATCCCTCTCTCTCCCCCATCCATATCTATGTTAGTGTGTCTCTCTTCCCCTTATTTCCCTATCTTTATCCTCTCCTTTTCTCTAACTTCCCTCATCTCCTCTCTCCCTCATTCCATCTTTCTTCTCTCCCTTATCACTCCCTCTCTCCCCTTCCAAATTCATCTCTCTCCCTCCCTCTCTCCTCCTCTCTATGTTCCTTCCTCTCTCTTCCTATATCTCCCACCTCTATGTCTATCTCCTCCACTCTATTCCCCCTTCATCTCACTCTATCTCTCTTAAATATGATCCCACTATATTTTATTTCAGAAAGTATCTAAATTAAAAAAATAAATAAAAAATTAAAAAAATAATAGTTGTAAAATATTAAACCTGTATTTTGGATCAATCATGTCAAAGAAAATACAATAATAAAAAACATAAAAGAAGCACTATCTTTCCTCTATCTTTGCTAGTCACTTTTCTTCCTCTCTTTTCTTGGATCTTTGGTTAAAATGCATCTATCTTGATTATTTATTGTCTTATTTATATTATATAAATTTCACACTTGTATATATAAAAGTATTCTCATTTTTTATTTATTAAAACTGTGGATACATAACATAATAATCAAAATCCTAGATGGCCCATAGTATTGATAAACCATGTCATTAGCCCATGGTATTGACCCATGGTATTGTAATAAATCCTATTTAGAAGTTAATAATATCCATGGTAAATATTCATGATTAAAATTCTTGTTATATTGGATATGTCCATGGATATTTGTTTATTTTTTTTATTTTTTCAATTTAAGGTTTGGAGAATGGTTTTGTTGATGTGGTTTCTATAGTATCCATTTTGTTCAAAGACCTTGCGAAGATGGGTTAAGTTCATGATTTAGGTGTACAGAGTTTAATAATCCTATTCTTGTTGGTCTAGTGGTTAGGGGTTTTAAGGTAACAATCTCGGTGTGTTTTCTTTCAAAAGAGGAAACCTATTACTATTTAATTTACAAATTATAAAATATTTGTGAATATTTTTGTAAAACCAAACTTATTAGTCCTTAGTTTATAAATTATAAAACTTTTGGAAATATTTTCTTAAAATAAATTGTATCATTCCCTAAGGTGGAAATATTTTTAAAGCTTAAAATATTTCCATTTATGACTTCCATTATGGGTTCATTTTACTAATTTCAATTACATAGTGAAATATATTACAATTTATAAATATCATCAAAGAAAATATGACATTTCAAATTGATAACATAGTGTTTGTAAAGAAATTTAAGGGAAACTCACAATATCCATCCAAAAAATAGAAATATCATCATATATTATAATTCTCCATCAAAAAAGCATTAGCAATTTTCAATATACATATATCAATACCAAATCAACGCCTATCACAAATATAGTTATTCCAAGGTAAATTCAAAACACTAATCCAAAAAAAGTGATATCATGGTACATAATGATTCTACATGAGAAAGCATTCACAATATTCAACACATATATAAAGTAACAAGATAATAATAATAATATCATCATCCTCTTTAATCAAATAAACTAAAATTCAATACCATCAAAATATTTCAGGAATATAACTATTTTAATGTAAATTGACAACATCCATACAAAGATAGTGATATCATCATACATAATAATTCTCCATCAAATTAATGTTGATAATTTTCAATATATACATAATGAAACAAGATAATAAAGTAGGAGAGAATCTAAAAGAAAAAAAGATGGTAGAGTTTAAGTATTGACTTACCAAAAAATTGCCACTCTTGTACATAAAGCTTGTTGTACATAAAATGGGACCATATTACTAAACCCTAAAGAGTGTCTTTACTTGCAAGATTTTTGATCCATTTGCAAAGAATTTGATCAGTGTGATGTTGCATATAATGTTTGTTTCCTATTCTTATGACTTATCAACGAGTGGTTGTGATGCATGTTTCTCAGTTAACAAGAATTGAAACTTATTCTCCTAGAAATGCATTTGAGTTTGGAAGTGGCTAATTTAATCAATTCCTTTCTCAATATATTTCCTATTGCATTTTTTGGAATCTCACTCATAAAATCCACATGATGAACCTTACTGTATGGTGCCACCTATGAAGAAAAACCCAAAGGTCAAGAAGAGTTATAACATGTTTGATGAGTATTTACATGGTCAAAGGCTAAGGTACAAATCCAATGAATGTGGCTAATGGAGGTATTAAAGATTTGGAGTACACAAGCACTTGGCGTAAAGAAGAAATTATAGACAACAAATACAAAAGCATCATTCCAAGATTAAATCAAATGGAAAGGCTTTTAAGATGGACAAATAAAAAGTGGTTGCAAAATTTGTTGGAGACATAATCATAGTGTAGACAAGAAAAGAGGACCATTATTGAGATGGAAAAGAGCATTGTCAAGGCAAAAAGCTCTCAAACAACTTTTGGGTTGATGCAGTCTATACCATATAAAAATGTGTAACCATTCAATAAAATCCCCACAAAGGTTGCACAAAACATCTCACCTACAAATGCATAAATGGTAGGAAATCATAAGTAAATTGGTAAGATTCATGTAGGTATGGAAACTTGTGATATATCGTACTAATTTGGCAATTTTGTAAAACATTCGATCTATTTACATTGTTCTCAATTTTTTCCATATCATTATCAAAGACACTTGACTCGGGTATTACATATCATTATCAAAGATACTTGAGGCTTAGGAATAACTTGGCATAACTCTGCAGAGCTCACCTATAACTAAATCCTAAAATAAACTTCAAAATAGGAATAAATCATGGGAAATAAAATTAAAAAAAAAATCAATCCAAGATATACCCACTTCATAGAGAATAAAATAACTAAAAAAATTAATGTAAAAATATATATATTAGATTGGGGAAAAAAATGAGTGCAAATTATAATTTAGAATGCTTCGAATCAATCTACAAAATCACATACCCACAAGTTAGAGCATGTTAGCTTAACTCAAAAAGTGTGAATTATGATTCTCAAAACTAAGACTAAGTCATATGTTGATCGAGGAGGATCTCATTAGATCAATTGCACACATTCAGTTCATCATCACCATGCAATTCATGGGCATTGTTTAGTCGTCATCAGTAATGTGTGGTTTAGTGATGTGGTCATTGAGTATGTCACACTGTGAAAATTTATTGTAAAAGTGTTTTGTAATTTGATGTACCAAGTCCTAAAAGGCTTCCATTCAAACAATATATTAAAAACATAAGCTTGAAACCTAAGTCTACAAACCTAAATCTACAAATATAAAACCTAACCCTTGGACCTTGTAACCACAATACATTACAAATACATTGCAAATACATTGTAATTCAAACCCAAAGGTCCCTACCCGCACGTTTAAACCGCATTGGAACCATGGGTATGTGAACAATAGTTCACCAGGTGGAGGTTACATAAACCAATTTCCTAACTACAATAGTTAGCCGCGTCAGAATCGTGTTCCATGCGAGAAGACACAGTAGACCACGCAAGTATGTGGAGATTTGGGCAACAAACGTGGTGGACATGTGGGGGTTTGCTAAGCGGATGAAGGTTGGTAGCAATAGATGTTCATATTAAACAACAAGACTGAAACCGCGAGGTAGATAAACCATTAGGTAGCACTTGGAAAGTTGACTGCCAAAGGAATCCAACTGTTCACATGGACAGTTAAGCCAACGCGCGCTGTCTGTTGACCACCAAAACTAACCTATGGCATTTTTGGGTTTTGGTGGTTGTTTGAGGTCTAAATCAATTCAATTACCATGTAAACCTATCACTAGGTGTCATTAAACAACAAACCCAAAGGATATGACCCTCAATTCAGCTCATTCACTCCTAAACTCAACCTAAGGAGGTTAGAATACATTTGCAGGGCTATAAAGACTATTTAGCTTGTTGAATTGAAGGAGAGTGTTTTTTGAGTTTTATATGCAGATCTTGGAGGATATAGACTATTTTTGCTTTGAGTGTAACAGGAGCATCAGAAGTTAGAATTGTGAACTATGACACGCATTGGAAAGCTATTTCAGAGAGATTTCTGCTTACATTGACCAGAAGTGCCTGCGTGCACAATCAGTCTGGTAAATTTGTTGTGTATTCGACCTCCTTGGATTCAATCCTAATAAAGCGGTCGCCCATCTTGAAAGTAGACCCAGAGACATAGTCCATGAGGGACGAACACCGTAATCAATCTTGTTGTCTGCTATTGTTGTGTTTTTCTACTTTTCACTTATTTTTTACATATTTCTTATCTTTCTCATCTATCGTAAAGCCTTTCCTTTTCAATCGATTCTCATGGTTAAATCACTTTAAGTTAACATTTATCTGAGTGGTGGTAATAATGAGTTCTACTTCAGTTTAACATATGATCATTTTAGATCATATAATTTGGTATCAAAGTAGGTTACGTTTGTAGAATTTGACGGTGAATGTTAACCATGTCAAAGTCGCAATGTGGAGAAGGAATCCTCGAGGAGATTGATCTAGTGACTAGAAAGCGAAGAGTCATTCTTAACTGAACCATGAGAGGATCTGATGTAGGTGATAATATTGAAACTAAGATGAGTGAGGAACAGTTTCAGCAAGCATTCTTGAGTATGCAGTAGATTTTAGGAGAACTATACGAAGATAAGAAATCGAGAGATGCAACTTCTTCATCAAAGGCATCGAAGAATGACAAAGGTAAAGGCATGGGTGATAAACCTGCTTCACCTACATCATCTCCATCATCATCATCTTCTTCTTCTTCCAGTGCAAAATCTGAAATAAAAAAGAAGCCTAAGAAAACATCTCTTTTGAAACTTGATGTAAAATTTGAGCTACCTATTTATGATGGCGAAATGAATTTTGAAAAGTTAGATAACTGCATTAAGCAGTTAAAAGTGTATTATTGTATTCAAAACATTTATGATGATAAAGCAAAAATTCAATTAGGTACACTTATAATGGGGGAAATAGCTTTAATGTGGTGGGAATGTAAAACTCAAATAGATGTGAAGTGGAAAGGTAAAGTCATCTTTTCATGGTCTATGTTTTTAAAATATCTTAGAAAATAATTCCATCCTTTAGGATATATGCAACAAGTTGTTATTGGTTGATAACATTTTAGGCAAGGTAAAGGGCAAAGTGTTAAGGAGTCAAGATTATAGAAAGAAAGCATTAGTGGTTGGTATTTCATTGGATACACATGAAACTTTATTAAAATACTTCAACATTTTACATTCATATTTACAACATAAATTGTTGATGTTTAATCCTCATGATTTTGAAGAAGTGTGTGTTCAAGCCATACATATTGAATCAAGTGGAAGACCATTCAAGTTTTCACAAAAACCATTGAGCCAATTGGAAATCAAGTATTCTAAAAACATCAAGAAGGATGGCAATATGAAGGGAAAGAGATCAGCAACAACTCAGAAGAAAGGTGAAATACCTACTTGTACTCATTGCTAGAGGATCACATGATGAGTCCAAATGTTGGAAACTTAATGCACAACTCAGACCAGAGAAGTTTGAGGAGAAGAAAGGTGAAAAGAATGCCAATACAACAATCCAACAAGATTTGGGCTCCCACTTAGGTGATGAACATAAAATAACCGCAATGGTTTCAACAGGTAAAACATATGATACTGGTTCAAGTTCTAGCACTTCTACACCTTTTACAAACCAAAATCATCTAAACGAGGATAAAATTGTTGAACTATTTAACATAAGGATAAATTATAAGAATACAAAGATAGATATATTATTTGAAACTGGATCATAGGCAAATTTAATATCTAAAGATTTAGTTAAGAAATGGGTTTGGATACACATAATCATCCAAGACCATACCCTCTGAGTTGGCTAAACAAAGAGACTCAGATTAATGTCCCAAAGCGGTGTCAGCTAACATTTTCCATAACAAATAACTACACTGGTGAAGTGGATTTAGATGTGATTCCAGCATATATATGTGCAGTAGTGCTAGGAAGTCCTTATCTCTATGATTGTGATGTAGTGTTTTATAGGAAAGAGCATAAATATCATCTTAAGAAAGATGGGATTGAATTTATTGTGAGGGCACATAAACTTAAAACACACTTGGATTTAGTTTCAATTAATTACATGAAGAGATTAATAAGTTCAAGTAAGAAATATGTACTTATGTTTGTAAAAGAACAACATAAGGATTGACAAAATGTTTTGTGAGGTTGTGAATCTCAGGTCAAGGATAGATTGGTTAATGTGGTAGATTCTTTTCAAAATCCATTTAAGGAACCGAAAAATCTTCCTCCTAAAAGAGAAATACAACATGAAATACAATTAATGTTTGATGCCCCTCTTCCTAATATTGGAATGTATTGACTATCAGTTATAGATAACAAAGAAATAAAGAAACAAATACAAGAATTGATTGAAAAAGGTTTTATTCAACCTATTTCAACTCCATGTGACTCACCCATAATTTTGGTTCCTAAGAAAGACAGGACATGTAGGATGTGTGTGGACTTCAAGGCCTTAAACAAGATAATAATAAAAAACAAGTATCCTCTTCCCAAGATAGATTATTTACTTGACCAATTGAAAAATGTTGTCTATTTCAAGAAGTGGGTATCACCAAATCCGCATAGTAGAAAATGACATTTGGAATATTGCATTCAAAACTAGGCGGGGACTATTTGAGTGGTAAGTAATGCCTTTTGGCTTTTGTAATGCACCAACAAATTTCATGCGGGTTATGAATGATGTTTTCTGCCCATACATTAAAAATTTTGTTATAATCTACTTAGATGACATTATGATTTTCAGTTCTAGTATAGAAGAGCATGTTAAGCACATGTGAGAGCCTGTGGTGTTGACACATGGTTTCTCTATACCAACTCCATGCATTAACGTTTTTGCTTCTTTGTGCCACAAAATGTCTTGGGAAGTTGGGTTGGAAAGCATCGTGACCATGAAATTTAGCAGTGTGCATATCCACCTATGCCCCTACCCTTTGCCTTGTTTTCTCTAGTTCGACACGCTTGTGATGCATGTGCCCTTCGACATTCCTCACGGGTTCACCTAGGCCATGTGCACCCACCTATTCATAAATCATGTGGGCCACATTATTATGATGTCTATTCTAGTGACAATATAATGTCACTAACATGCCAATGCTTCCCCTCATGACACCAGGTTTACTTTAGCTTAGTGGATATTCAACTTCTCTAAGTGGATTGAATCAAGATGTTGGGGATTGCATGCCAAATATTTTAGTGGTCTTTCATTTGAAACCAACACCTTCATACTGCATGTCCATTAGTAGTGTGATACATTTGATCCATCGGGGAGTCCACTTAAGTTTATTTTTCAAAGATATCCCTAAGGGAAAAACTAGTTACCTTTTTCAACTTACAACACATCAACTACTTGAGTGTTGAATTGATAGGATTTTCCCATGTACTTGTAATATTTTAGTCAAATTATTGATCATGAGCATGGGACATGTCTCCCTAATATAAATAATTTTTGTATAAACAATTATTTTAGCATGGTGTTCTTTTGGTTATCGGCAAGGGTTTCCTCAATACTTTCCTCAATAAGACTCTCTTAAGAAGTTATAAGGACTCATTGTGAGGAACAACAAAATGTGATGTATTCGAGATATAAATTTTCTCCTAACCTCATACATAAGGGGGAAATTTTTAATACAAAAAAATCATAAACAAAATTTTACAAGTCAAATGACACTAAATGTCATAAAAAACATGCATATGTGTACCATTCTCTGCTAGAAACATCATGGTACCTAAATGATTAAAAGGTTCTTTCAGGTCCATTTTAAATATTTAACCACAGGAGCACACAAAAGAATATATTTACCATATATGTGTGCGGGTTACTTTTATAATCACATGGATTTGACAAACCGCCAAGTCACCAATGCATGGACCACGTTACATGAAAGGTTCTATTCTCTCTAACAATACAAAGTAGGGCTAGCCATTTTTTGAGCTTCACCATTCTTAATTGGAAGATATGAAACCCCTTAAGGAATCATCACGTCCTCTTCAAAATATATATTTCATTAATGAGCCATGTGGGAGGTATGACCTAATTTGAATTTATAAATTTAGGGAAAAGGAGAGAAAATAAAAGGAGAAGTGAGTTCGTTGTTATATTGCCAAAATATTTCCAAATAAATTAGCATTTCATCGCAAGGAAAGATTCTCGATCTAGAGAGTTTTTCCATATACTTCTTTGAGAGAGAGATGTTCTTGTAAAACAATGGAGGAAGGAAATACTTGTTGAGAGCTAAGGATCAACATTAATATTCTTGATTCTCTTCAAGTTCCTTGAAGACTTATTGTACCTCTACCACCAACAACTAGTAAATAGGATATCTTTCCCATACTCTTTGTTTAGTTTGTTTCTAATTTTCTTATTTTTTATTTCCATTTTTCCAAGTGTCTTCTTTAATTTTTTTATCCAAAATTAACATTGCATTTATGTTCTTTTATTTTACTTCTAACATCTTTTGTTTTGGGGATTATTTTTACATTACAACAAGTCTACAAAGAGAGAATGAATTTGGGACACCATTTCTCAAAACTCCACACTAATATATCATGCCCTTGTCACCATGAGGTGGTTATATACTTGTATCGACATTAAAACAATTTTCCTAAAAAACATTCATTCTAGAAAGTCTCATTTTCTTCCATGTTGACATTGTTGCTCATTTTCGAGAATCAAAGAAATACCTTCATATTTACTCACATTTTAGGATGACTTTGGGTGGAAAAATGGGAATCATGCATGATAATTTCATTTCACTAGCCCCTATAATGTTCGATGTCAACACCATTTTCACATGAGATAAGTTTCATACTCTGCAGCAGTTGTAGTTCTCTCATCCATTTAAACATCCATACATAAAACTACCACCTCCATCAATAGTGTCATTTTTATTTATTTATTCCACATGCATGAGGGCATCCACATCAACCTTATGTTAGAGATGCCCCCATAGGAAAAGTAGCCATATACTTAAGTAAACAACATATTTTATCTTTAGCATCTTTTGACAAGATTCAACTTATATATTTATAATCATGTTAGTCAAAGTCATGATCATGACAATGGTATGTTCCCACCTCATATATATATTTAGGTACATATGATCTATCAATAGTGGGCTCTATATTCTCTTTGGTAGGATACACTGAAGTAGTTTTGAAGAAGAATATCTCTCCCACGAAGTCAACAAGATTGATGATGGGAAAAGAAAATGTGATGTGTTTTGTTTGTATGTTTTCTCCTAACATTATACATTAGGGGGTAAATTTTATTAGGGGAAAATAATACACCCCCTTGCACACATAAAGCCATGATTATCATAAAAAAATACATGGACAAGTGTACTAGTGGTACTAGAAAACATCATTAACTAGAAAAAATCAAAGGTTTGTAAGGTTCATTTTAAAAATCAAATCCCACAAAGGTACCATAGGATTTTTTTCATGGATCCTTGCAACTATTCTTGAATAGATGAATTGACACATAAAGTGAAAACTCAACAACCCAAGGATGACATAACATTAAATGAGTTGACTTTTACTAAAAGGATGACTCTTGAAAGATCAATCTCCAGCCATTCCTCTCTTGAATTTAAATTAATGATCTCCCAAAGGACTCCCCTTATCTCCGAGTGGGCTAAATCACATTAATGATCTCAAGGGAGCCAAGAATTGCACTTGGGCCTATATATACCAATATAATTACACCCAAAGACACAAAGAAGATTATGCAAAGTTATGCTACCAGAATTTACAAGTGAATGAGCATTTCCATGCATTGACAGCGAAGGGAGTTCACCATTGAGAGCTTTCTTATAACATGTTCAAGGTGAGAGATTTTCTTGCATATGATAAGGCTAAGGGACCTTCCTTTCAGAAATTTCTAGAGCTTCATTTCTCATTATACTTCCTTTAGTGTCTCTTGGATGAGTATTTTGTCTCTTTACATAGCTTAATAAAGAGAAATTACTTCCCATATTCCTGAGTTTATTTCTTTAAATTTCTCCATAGTATATTCTTTATAATGTAGTTATTCAATAGAATAGCTACATTTCTTGTCTATTTGTATTTTCCTTTCTAACCTTATGATTGTTGGCCCTCTTGTAAGTAGTAATAGGTTTCTAAATGAGTATAATGATTTGGTCCACCATTAGGTCAAATCCCAAACAACATCATGCTTTTGGGGCTCGTGTAAAGATACATAAAATTTACCTTTGATAGACACACAAAGTTTCATTCATGGCCTCTACTAAGGGCTCCACGTCAATTTGAAAGTCGTATTTCCATTGGTAAATCAATGTGATGTTGACATCAATGAAAGCAATTTTCTACAAGTTTTTGTAAGGAAGGAGTGTTTTTATAACCAAAGAGATGATGTATATGTCATTAGATCTATTTGATAGCACCATGTGATATTCTTTTTCTACTGTAATGACCTCATACTTTCTTACAACAACAGTGAGAACTCATGGAGTACCAAAAATATAAAACTAGTTCTCTATGTCTTCGAGGTATCACCCACTACCTTGCTAGCTTCCTATAAAGTATGATGTGATCCCCATAGCTTGTGATATGGATTTAAAATATTCTATTAAAGGAATCATAAATTTATTTTTGGAAATTGATTTGAAGATTATTTAGAAATCATCTTATTCATAAATCTTCTCAAGATTGTCAAGTATGAAATCTGCTAGTTTGTGTTGTTGAGGTACCTCTTATGCGAGATCAACTGTATCCACCATACAAGAAATATGTATATGAAATCCTCTCTTAGAGTAGATTCACTTTTTTATTTCATTATTATATTTTCCTCCCCTTGGTTTCAATCATTTTTTCATCTATATGACCAATATCTCTTGTGTTTTGTTTGTTCTTCTTGGTATCATCCTTCACATTAAGTCCATGTCCATTGGAGGACATATGATCCACCATGTGAATGATATTTTTCCACTTATGTATAAATGAGTTGGTAAAATGATCCATAGATGGAATCTTCCAATTTTTACCTATGGAAAGTGTGGTGATAAGGAATGAAGAGACAAAGACAAAATATTCAAGACCTAGTTTAGGAAGTAAGTAGAAGATAAGTTTCTTCTCTTTCCTATATAAAAGTATTTAAACTAGAAAATAAATCCTCTAGGGTCTTGATATTGTTTGGATATGTATATATTAACTCATTATCTAGAATACGTAGTCTCAATTGATTTTATTTTCCAACAATTCATCATATTTTTTCTGAGGAGTTTTTCATGCTTCTAAATGAAATTATAAATTAGGTGAGATAGAAAAACATGATACCTCATAAGAACCATTCATTTTTTTGAGTTTCTTTGATTTTATATAGCTAAATTAGTTCTACTTTAGATCCCATAGTCATTCTATAAATTCCCTTTGTAACGCACCCCTAGTCACCTTACAAAGATTTTCACTATCTCTATGATTCAATCCCAAAACTTTTTCCCTTGTCATTGTATAATTACCTTTGGAATCATGAAAAATTTGTACACACCAAGGTACTCATAATACCCAAAAAAATTGTTTTCTCTATTCTCATCCTTTTTCTCTAATTTATATTGTCAATTCACATTAGTTTCCAATGCATGTTATAGTTACACATTGTGAAACATATAAATATGCATAAACACATATAATTTGGAAAACATCATGAACGGAATAAATTAAGAAATTAAATAATATTTAAATATAACACAACATTTATCTTCAGGAATAGCCACCTAGTGACTACATGCCTCATATGTTCTCGCCAACCATAAACCACAGTATTGATAACCTTTCAACAATTGGTCACCGTCGCATTGGGGATTTGACTTGGCAAGTGCTTTGGATTACCTAAAAGTATATACATATCCAATAACAAACATTCTTATGCCAAGGTATCAAAGCAAAAAGATTATCGCCAAGAGTCTCACATCCCCCATCAACCCACATGGCCTATGTAGTGCACCACCTTCTATGCACTCGCAACTCATTGAGATGTGGCACTACCCTTTCAAGTTTTCTATCTCAACTAGAGAGGGATGTTTTAGAGCATTGTGGTTATCTAGGTGTTTCCTGTTTCCCTAAGGTTCTTCTAGGTACCCATCTAGTGTGATACTAAGTAAGCCATCTCAGTAGCCCTAAATCCTCCCTCAATTCTACCAAGGTTCCTCATGTCATAAGTTGTCACCTCTATTTCTACTTCCAACAAATTCTATCCTCGTGCCCCCATATCTAGAATGACATCTCTCCTTGCACACTAATCCTCCTAAATTTTATGTATGTGTCCCTCCTTACTTAACATTCCCTAAAGTCATTTTTTTTCAAGGGTTATTGTAAACACACATGCACAATTGAATTAATCTTATTTTTTAATAAAAGCTTAGCCACTTAGGCTTAAGCTTAGCCACCCAGGCTTATATATTTGGATTAATTTTGTTTATATTATTAATTAAAAAATTCTTATTATCATGTCCAAAATGATATATTTATTTAGTTTAGTTTTTTAAATATATTTATAAAAAATATACTTATTTATTTTAATTTTAAATAATAAATTATTGATTCTTATTATTTTAATATAAACTAATCATTTTTAACCCTTTTTTATCTGAATAAAATAATAATGTTATTATTTGACATATAACAGTAACTTATTAGCTAATCATAAATTGAAAACAAGTCTCAATAGCATGTAAACAAATTTGAACATTCTATGTAGGTCAAAATATTTTATGTCCCTCCATATTGATAACATCAAAATATTTCAGGTCGGTCAATAAAATGAACATCCTATTCACTATAAATATATATATCAGATATCTAAATAAGGCAACAATATAGTTCCAAACGTATCTTGTAACAAGAACTCAGATTTTCATGGGTGGCTCCGGAAACAATATGGATGACCAGAATCCTTTAAGGTGTCTGGTCAGAGAAAAATTTATCAAGATTAATGAATATCTACGAGCACGGCCAAACAGTGACACAATATCTCCTCCTTCACGGGGACCAGCAGTTACCACCACTATGCCAGAGACAAATGGAACTGGTCAAGTCTCAGAAGTGGCCACAATTACCACCACGATGCGAGAGCCAAATGGAACGGGCCAAGTCTCAGAAGTGGCGGCAGTTACCACCACGATGCGAGAGCCAAATGGAACGGGCAAAGTCTCAGAAGTGGCAGCCAAGGAAATTAGCAGGTGGCATATGATATCTTTAGGTGGTTTTTACGACGACTTTCATGTCGTGTATGCAGATAAGAGTTGAAGTAACTCTATTTCGTAAAGGAAAACCCCTTGTTGTGGTCATCAGAGTCCTTAGTAATTCCTTTCAATTATAGTTTATAATTCCATTTAATCGTTGCACCATTTCGTAGTAGTGGAAGCTTTTATATTATGCAAACAATTTCCACAGCCCTATCCTCCTCAAGACACAGTCCTAGGGTGTTACT
Organism: Pinus taeda; assembly: GCA_000404065.3. Classification (NCBI taxonomy): domain Eukaryota; kingdom Viridiplantae; phylum Streptophyta; class Pinopsida; order Pinales; family Pinaceae; genus Pinus; species Pinus taeda. The sequence goes on along the minus strand of APFE031244433.1, from coordinate 100,885 downwards.
CAAAGCATACAGCTCGCCCACGTGGCCTCCATGTTTAAATTCATGTGGCCTTCCCAGCATCGATTGTGTAACATTTAATTCTCCTATGGTAAACAATTCAACCTGGCCTCCTTCTTTAAATTCAACCTGTATCGTGAGGCGAATTTGACAATTAAGAGATCCGTACAAGTTTTTAGGCACATTAGCGCTGAATCATTTCTTCATCACCAGGTTGATTTAACTCAGTGATGGATGTTGAGGGGCAGAGAATATCAAAGTTTCATATCTTTAGCGCTGAATCATTTCGTAAAATAAAAATTCCGCTTCATCAGCAGGTTGAATTATGAGAAAGGTTCACTAACTAATTGTTTAGTTCTTCACCATCTTACAAAATCGATGTGATTGATTATTAAGAAATAAGCAGAGTATCCATTGTGCTTCTATCTAAAAAAAGGTAGAGAATAACTAGACATTTCCCTTTGTTAGTGTTTAGTTTTAATGATTTTTAAGATGTAAATTTCTATATTTAAAAGTGTTTCCTTTGTGATTTTATAATATAAATTTCAATATTTATTAGTAAATTAAATGTGGTGGATGTAAGTTTAAGAGGTCCAGAAGAGAAAATCATGAAGCAATTTGTGGTGACTCATAAAAACAACTTGTAGTTTTTAGCAACACTTGGTAAAGTATAAATCTCAATAAGAATTTGTAGTTTTATTTTCCTGCTCCATTTTTTTTCATCCTAATGTAGTTTCCTTCATGTTGCAACTAGGCTGTCCAACCATCCTAGGGCAAACAATTCAACTTGTATCGTTAGACGAATTTGACAATTAAGAGATTCGTACAGGAATTAGGCAAATTAGCTGTGAATCATTTCTTAAATTAAGAATTCTGGTTCATCACCAGGTTTCATCATTTGTAGTCCTCGAAGATGAATCATCTTTTTAACTATTTTGATTCTATGGTCTGTGCATTTAAGAAAAATAAAAGATTGATGAATTTCACTACATGTTTATTACATTTTAAATTTCATCACATTGATAAATTAATAATAATTTCGTTTGGAATGAATTTTATAATTTCTTTCAGATGGGGTGGGGTTTTACTATAACAACTCTTTTTTGTAAATAATTGAAACTCAATGTTATTAGTGTGAAATAAAAGGGATTGGAAATAAATTAAATAATGTGTTATTATACTACAAGATCAATATCCAAGGAAATTCCAATTTGACTTACTATTTTGTAATATGTTATTAAAATACAAAATCCAAGTCCAATGGGATTTGCAAGACATTGATTAGAATTATGCATTTTAATTTAAATAAAGACAATTATAATATAAATATATTGAACTCTTCAATTTCTATAGGAGCATAAATAGAGTGAATATGCTAGATTGAATGAAGAGGTAGATATCAACAATATATATCCATCTTAAAGATGGATCTAGCAAGAGCTTAAAAATGATGAAATCCCTTAAGGTGCAAACCTTTTTTAGAGTGAAAATTCACAAGAAAAACTGTAAAATGACATATTTGATCCCTCACTAAGCCTAATAAATTAGTAATTAAGATTGATCTATACTAGTGATATGTGAGTGTGTGTGTGAGAGAGATTTTTCATTGTTCAAGTTACATTTTTTAATGTATAAAATGGATTCAATGTCTTCAAAATTTATTTGGGAACTCTGATTGTATGTACTACATAGCTTAAACCTGAAATTAAAGCACATCTTTGCTTGATTTGAAACAAAATTGACAAAAATATATATATTTTAAAAAATGACACAATAAAATAAATCCCAACACTAATTATCTATAACAATGCCATCACTAAACATGTGTGGTTTCCTTTCTCAAAACTTGTCTTTCCTAATCCTTCAAATCTATTGTAATTGTTTGGAGAAACAAATAATCTATAGAATTTCTAAACATAACCATTCATTTGAAAAAAATTCAAAGACATTGTTTCGTGACTTTGCAAACTATAGATTAAAAAACACATCAAAATATTATTGAAAGAAATACATTGTTGCAAACATTTGCAAAAAAATAAATTATTTGAAATTAAATGAAATAGATGGGTATAACCAATCCTACTAAAAATTGCAAATTAATTATTGACAAGATGATCTCCGTTCTAACTAATTAGTAATAGACACTTACATATATGAAAAAAATACTAATAGAAGATTGTAAACAATAATATATTCAAAATATTTATGAGAGGAAAGATATATTGATAAACATTCTAAACAATTACATGTATTCGAAGCTACTAAAAAACTCCCCTCCAATAAAGAGTTGAGTGCTCAAATTATAATGGTGCTAAAATTGTAGATCCAATAATGATCCATTAAATTGCATGGAATAGTCCACTAAGAAGTATGGAATGTTGAAGTAACGAAACTCTAAAGATGACAGCCATGAAACCTCAATGATTTCGGTCAATATCTGAATTTGGATAGTTGCAAAGGCACAAGTGTGGCAAACACTCTCAAATTCTCCTTAAAAGTTCTAGAGAGAATATGTGTTGGTAAATAACCATGAAAAAGGCTCCAAAAAGAAGAAAAAACATCAACCAACAAATAACCAATGAGGCTTCTAAGTCTTGAAAATGGCCTACAACAAAACTCCTAAACTTGTCTCAACTTCATCACCATCACAGTGATCAAAAACAAAAGATGACAATTGTCCACAAAGGATTGGAAATAATGGACACACAATTTTTGGTCCTATTAACCATGTAGTGCAAACATCAAAAGCTCCTATTAACCTTGTAGTGAAAAGATCAAGAGTATATTTTGGATACAATAGTGCTACTACCTCATCACCTACATCCAACTATGAGGTGCTTCCAGATCAAAATGTGGTGGCACCCAAATTTGAGTCTGCAAAACCAAATACTAAGGCGTATCTACATCCTCACTAAAGAAAATCATCGAGGCCCCATCATCTTAGTCAATCAGTATTCCAACATTTAGATTGATTAAGAAGAGAAATGAAAGGATGAATTGTGGACAAGTGCCAACCATGAGGATCAACTGTCAATGGATAAATGAATGTTCATGGTGTCATTTGAACCAATGCTTGTTGATTGGCAATTTTCCCTTGCTTGTGATTTAGGGGGAAATTTTCTCACAACGAAGACTGTTGATTCTTTCTTCTTTCCTAGTTTTGTTTTAGGGGGGGAAGTTAGATGATGAAAGATATTGTTGTCATCATCTTTTTTTTTTAATAAGTGTGATAGTGATGAAGTTCACACAAGTTTAGGAGATTTTTTGTAGGCCATTTTCATACTTACAAGCCTCATTAGTTATTTGTTGGTTGATGGTGTTTGTTCTTTTTGAAGCCTTTGTCATGGTTCTTTGCCGACACCTATTCTCTCTAGAGCTTTTTGGGAGAAGTTGACAGTGTTTGTTCTTGCTACATGGTTAATAAGAGCAATAATTGCCTTGGGGCAGCTCTTCTATTCAAATTTTCTCCACCCACTAGTGTTTAGCGTCTAAAGTTTTGCAAAGGTCAAAAAGACCATCTATTTTCTTCAAATTAGAGCAATATATCGAGTTCAATTATATGATTGTCTTCAACAATTTTCCAACCTCCACTAGAAAAATGAGAATATTTTACTTCCAACTTGGGCAATAGACTCAGGGAATCCAGTAAACATTTCAATCTATGGAAATCCACCAGTGTCAATTCCTTCAAATTCCTTAGGTGGCTAAGTGAAGGCGACAACAATTTTAAAAGAGAACTTTTTAATTCGAGAGCTTCCAAATTGTAGACATTTTCAGTAGTACTCAGCAAGGGGCACCAGGAGAATTAATGTTGTTAGGACGCTTAATGTTTCCACTATCCACGGTTACATATTTGCTCCACCAAGAATAGATCTTATTTATATGCTACCTAGAATTGTTAATCTTCAGACAACTTCAACACTTGATACATAATGATATAAATCAACTACACGTGTGTGTTTGACACCTTATCTCCTCCATTCAGCTAGAGGGACATACTCAGCTAAATGATAGATTATAGATCCCCTTTTTAATGGTTTCTGAGCACATGAGGAAAGGAGAGATTTGGCTTCTCAATCACACAAGCTTGACCTCTTTTGAAGCCTTCAATTCCTTCAAATTCCTTAGGTGGCTGACTGAAGGCGACAACAATTTTAAAAGAGAATTTTTTAATTCGAGAGCTTCCAAATTGTAGAGGTTTTCAGTAGTACTCAACAAGGGGCACTAGGAGAATTAATTTTGTTGGGACACTTAATGTTTCCACTATCCAGGGTTATAGATTTGCTCTGTCGAGAATATATCTGATTTATATGTTGCCTAGAATTGTTAATCTTCAGTCAACTCCAACACTTCATACATAATGATATAAATCAACTACATGTGTGTGTTTGACACCTTATCTCCTCCATTGAGCTAGAGGGACATACTCAGCTAAATGATAGATTATAGATCCCTTTTTTAATGGTTTCTTAGCGCATGAAGAAAGGAGAGATTTGGGTTCTCAATCACACAAGCTCGACCTCTTTTGAAGACTAACATTGCTCTCTTAAAATCTTGCATAGAAGTCATTCAACTTGAAAAGGTGACTCGTTCCTACTCCTATGTTCTGAAAAATTAAAATCATCCCTTTGTCACTTGCAACCACAATGATACTCTTGTAATTGAAGGCAATATTCCAACAATTGTATTTCTTTTTGGCACTTGGAGAATCAGTGAAAAAAATCTCCCACTTGGAGACTGATTATAGCAACTCCACCGTTGCTTCATTTGCTGGACAATGACTCCTCTTTAGAGAGGGTTGTTTCTCATCTTCTTCATCATACTTGAAGACCAATTGAAACTGAGCAGATTCTCAGTTTCTCCCTGGTTACAACTTTTTTTAGCATATCTGCAGGATTTTGGCTAGTGTGTATCTTGTCCAGCTTCAACTGTCCATATTCCAATGTTGGCCGTATGAAATGGTACTTGAGCTATATATGTTTAGACTTGGAATGAAATGCAGGGTTCTTTGCAAGATGCAAGGCACTCTTGCTGTCACTGTATAACCTGCCCAACTCCTACTTCTTACTCAGTTCATCCAGAAACCTTTGTAACCAAATCATTTCTTTACTAGCCTCTGTGGCAACAACATACTCTGCTTCTGTTGTTGAAAGTGCAACAACACTTTGGATTTTTGAAACCCAACTGACAGTTGCTCCACCTACATTAAATACATATCCTGTAGTGCTTCTCCTGTTATCTCTGTCACCTGCCATATCTGCATCAACATATCCATATAGAGCAATGTTTGAACCACCAAAACATAATGCTTGATTTGTGGTACCTCTCAAATACCTAATAATCCACTTCGCCATCCAATGTTCGTTTCCTAGATTATTCATGTACCTGCTTACAACTCCCACTGCATGTACAATATCAGGCCTTGTACAGACCATTGCATACATTAAGCTTCCAACTTCTGATGCATATGGAACTTTAGACATATGAGCCATTTCTTCCTGAGTCTTGGGACATGCCTCCTTACTTAATTTGAAATGGTTAGCCAAAGGTATACTAACTGGTTTTGCATTCTGCATATTAAACCTTTTCAACACTTTTTCTATGTACTCACTTTGAGACAATGTTAATTTTCTATTCTTCCTGTTTCTAGTTATTTTCATACCAAGGATTTGTTTTGCAGCACCCAAATCCTTCATTGCAAATGAGTTTGCCAATTTCCTTTTGAGCACATTTAATTCTTTCATGTTAGAACTTGTGACAAGCATGTCATCTACATAAAATAACAATATAATATAACTGCCATCATTTTGTCTTTTGAGATAAACACAATGATCAGAGTGACACCTAGTATAACCTTATTCAAACATAAACCTGTCAAATTTTAGATACCATTGCCTTGGAGCCTATTTTAAGCCATACAAACTCTTCTTCAACTTGCACACTAGTTTCTCCTTCCCTTTTACCTCATATCCTTGTGGCTGCTGCATATATATCTCTTCCTCCAAATCCCCATGGAGAAAGGTTGTCTTTACATCTAACTACTCAAGATGCAAATCTTCAGCTGCTACTAGACTTAGAATAGTTCTGATTGAAGTCATTTTCACAACAGGAGAAAATATCTCATCAAATTCTATACCTTTTTTCTGTGCAAACCCTTTCACCAGAAGTCCAGCTTTATACCTTTTTCTACCTCCATCTTCTTCCTTCAACTTGTAAACCCATTTATTTTGTAATGTTGTTTTACCTGTAGGCAACCTAACTAAGTCTCGAGTCTGGTTATGTGCTAAGGAGTCCATCTCTTCTTTCATTGCTTGCTCTCACTTCTTCCTGGTTTCTACCTGCACTGCTTCTTCATAACATTCTGGTTCACCAGAATCAGTCAACAATACATAATATAATGAAGGAGAGTATTGTTCAGGGGGTCTACTTATCCTGGTAGA